>JBBMFX010213237.1:0-36178 GCA_037832545.1 Rhabdalestes septentrionalis | reverse complement strand
GACTTCCATTCCCTAAATACGGGGGGCAGTGTTTGCTGAAGGTAGGATTCAAACCCAAGACCTCTCGATCCAGAGGCAAGTATCCTACCCACTAGGCCTCCACCTCCCCTTATTATTGTACCTACATTGCAGTTTAATGGGTGTTTCAGGGTTGTATAGAATTGTGTATACCGGTAATGAAGAAAGAACCTTAAATCTTGAACTATAATTATGCTTTTGACTGCTTGATTTTTTTCTTGTTTGCTACATTAGCTGTGTAATTCCAGTGCAGAACTAACAAACATGTTTTGGGTGATTGGGTTTTGTTTTGGGGTAAGGGGGGGAAACTACATGACTTTGATATTCTCACTGACCTATTCCTTTAATGGTCTCACCCAGATCCTTGCGTTCAAGATATGCTGTTAAGAAAGGCAGGAAAAGAGGCTGTTATGTAACTTCTCGTTTTGGAATCCTGAAATGGGACTATAATTTGTGTTTTTATTACGGGACTCTTTTTTTTTTCCTCATTCATCTGCGCTGCTTAAGAATGGAAAGGAACGTGTTGACAAGGGGGAGAGCAGTGGGTGCTTCAGTTCTGATGAAAGCGAGAGAACCCTAGGGGAGGAGAGATGAGTGTGAGCTGAGGAGGAGATGAAAAACGACAGGTGAAGGGAGCAAGCAACCGAGCTGGATAAACTAAATGAGAAGGGAATATAAATAGAGTTTATCCCATAGTTCAAATCAGCCGAGTCATCTCTGCATTGTTACAGATATTAATTCAAACACCAGAATACACTCATTTACAGTGAAAAAAAGAGACTTGTGCAATTGAACGGTGCTTTATGTTATATTTTCTTCACTTCAGATGAACCTGATTGCTGGAGGATTTCATGACGGAGTGCTCTTATATTCTCATGCCCTCAATGAATCGATGAACCAATCGGGACTGCAGCCACCGGGTCATGTGGTCACCAAGAGGATGTGGAACCGCACCTTTCATGGTAAGTCCCAAAGATCATACGCAATTGTAGCAACTCTGAATAAATCGTGACCAATTATTGGCCTGGATGGCCAATTCTAGGAGAATGCCTTAAATGGTTCAGAGCATTTAAATTAAAAGGAGGTTCTTGAGAGTCTTCACTCTTGCACATCAGTATTTCAAGTATCTGGTGGGACCATCTTGTGCAGCTATAACAGCAACTAAAGGTTTCCAGTAACTGTTGATCAATCCTGCACATAAGCTTGGAGAAATTTGACTTCATTCATGTGTTGGGGTTGTTGGGAGGGTCTCCTCACATTAACTGCTCACTTCAGGTCTTTACACATTTCTATTGCGTGAAGGTCAAGATTTGACCTGGTCATTCCATCACCTACTGTACTGCATGACCCACTTTATCTTGAGATTGTGTTAATGGACAGTTGTCCAGAGTTCACTAACGTCATAGCACCACTTGTGTTTGGGTTTAGCTTGCATGTCAATTTTACATTTGCTATGAGCACATCTTATCAAAGTTTATTTCAGTTATAGTTTTTGTTAACAATAATAAGCCACTGATACAACCATGGACATGTAAAGTGAATAACATTGATTGTCTTGTTATAGTGGCACCTGTCAAGGGGTGGGAGATATTACGCAACAAGTGAACAGACAGTTCTTGAAGGTAAAGTGTTGGAAGCAGGAAAAATGACAATACTTCCACTTGCCCATTTTTCCTGCTTCCAACACATTACGTTCAAGAGCTGATTAGAAGACTGGCCCAGCATCTGCGAAATAACAGATCTTGTGGGATGTTCCCAAAAGTGTCTTAAGAATAAACAACCTGGGCACCCAACACCTGAGTTGTCCATGTCTCAATGGTTTAGGGCTGTATTGGCAACACAAGGGGATTCCGCGCAATAACAGGCAGGTGGTTGTAATGTTATGGCGGATTACAGTGTACTTCAGTTCAACTTGAGTCTCAAGACTCAAGGTCTGTGCAAAACGGATCAAATTAGAACCGCCAATCTTGGTGCAGAAAAGAACATCTTATATTGGCTTTACCTGTCGGTTGTACTGCAGTCATGCACAGTTCTGTTCTCCAGCAGCTTACAGCAGTGTCAGGTTCAGTACAGCTTCATTTAACAAGGGTTCCTTGACAGAAAGAAACTTTAGTCTTGTGGACAGAATTGAGTTCAATAGTGGATCCAGCTGACAGGCCCCATTCCTTTAAAACTTCAGCTGGTTAGATAATTATGCTAACTGCCTAGCATACCTGTACCTATACCAACAACAACTACAGGCCAACCAGCTATTTTCTCTGCTAAAAACTCATGACTTGCATAAATTGACTTGTGACTATCTCTGCTGTTTAGCTAATATATTATATATCCAACCTGTAACCTCCCTAGAGGCTGCCCTACCGTTTCTGGACTTTTATTTTGACATTGTGTGTGAACACTGGACTCTAGTTTGATATCATTGTTTGCAGCTGTCCGGCATTTCAGTTTAGGTTATAGTCTGTTCTTACTGGTCGTAGTCATGTGTGTATTGATTCTCCTCTGTGTTGTATCCCTGTGTTGGTCCACTGTCTTATGTCTGGGGGTTTTTATCGATCTTCAGTGTATAGATTGATCTGGCTTCTTTGTTTTGGTTTGTTTTGTGCTTTGGCCCTCGTGCTTTATTTATGTTTGAAATAAAAATGTGAAAATATTGAAATCTAGACCTGCACCACCCTCTCACCTGGAGCCGTGCAAACATGTACACAACCCATCTGATGCTCACAAAAATGGTGGTTTTGCTTTCTAGTAGAACTACAAGAACAAGAAAAACAAATTCATTTTAAACAGTAAAAAGCATGTATGGCCATATTTGCTGTAATGAACTACTTACTTTTGGATATTAATTAGATTTTAGCCTGGGTCTGAATATGGAAGTTATTATAATCTTATAAATGGATGCATATGTATATGTGTGTGTGTGTGTGTGTGTGTGTGTCTGTGTGTGTGTGCATGCAGGCATCTTATTATTTGACAGATTGACGCTTTTCTTCTACAAGTTATGTTGTTATTACTCCTGCAGTTCTGAATACTTCCCAGAATGTCACGTTTTATTCTTTTTTTAGTCCTATCATGATAGAGATGTGACAGATGTGAGAAGGGTGATGTACGAATTTCAAACTGTTCCTCAGCTGTTAGTGTTCCACACTGATATCTAAATGGATTTGCTGCTGAGGGTGTACCAAGGGTTTGCCTTGGGTGAAGACTGATTACTTTCTGAAGCTTGCTGAGCCGTGCTGGCACTATGGGATTCTTCTGAAGGATTTTCTCTTTAGGTTTTTCTTGTCTCCAGCTCTAATTGAGTCTGTGAGGATATGTACCACTTCACCGAATGGCATCCTGCAGGTATGCTTGTGGAGAAGAGCTGTGTGAGAATAAACTAGTCCAGCTAACATGAAGATCTCTAGATGTGAATGCTTTCTTCCATCAGACAAATAGACACGATAGCAGGAACAGAAACACCTGGGCTTTAAAATCCATTTGTCGTCGTCTTTAGCCCCACTCTCTCTGCACCACTCTGTCCTGTCTTTGTTCCTTAGCTTCAGTGTCCTTCACTGCCATGGTCATAAAGCCTCTTATGGCAATCCCAGCAAGGCTTACAAAAATTCTTACGAGTAAGGAGAATCGAATTGCTTTGAGTATGAGTATGTGTGTGTGTGTGTGTGTGTGTGTGTCTGTGTCTGTGTGTGTCTGTATTTATGTGTATATGTGTGTCTCTTTATAAAGCAAAACGTGACATTGCCTACAAACCAACAAAATATTCCTGAAGTCCTTATTTACATAGTAGCCCTGTGTTCATTTTTCTTTTTTTTTATTAAAAAACTTCTTTTTGTCCACTCGGGTTAAGAACAAGGTTACAGTGAAACTGGGTTTGGTTGTATGTGTATAGATATAGACATTGAAATGAATATATAACTGGTATATAACTAATTAGTTATGAATCAGAGATGGTGATGATGACTATTATTGTTGTTGTTGTTATTATTATCCATCAGATTGATCTCTTTCTTTGTAATTTGGACAAAAAATGTTAATTACGATAAAATGTGTGTGTTAACCTCAGCATAAGAGCCTGTTTTTGTGAATTGTTTAGAGAAAGTTTTGTCACATTCCAGCCCCATCTGCTGATTAGATTGACAGTTTTTTTTACCAGTTAACTGTCCACAACACCCAAATCACATTCATGCAAATTATTTAGAAAGTTACAAAATTACACAACGAATTTAAATAACAGTCTCTAGCAGCCTGCTGTCACCATCAATCAAAGCCAAATGCTCATTACTGAGATGTTTAAAATCTATGAAATGCTTAAAGTTCTTCTCATGGTCAGACTGATTTGAGATAAAATAAGATAAGATAAATCTTTTTCAAGTGAACAATGAAATTTAAGGTGTAGTCTACTCAGTGTGAGGCATAGAGTTAAACTGGAAATAAAATTAGCAAAATAGTAATAGGAGTATGTTAAAAACATATACAAATTGCACTTTGCATTAGATTTGCTCCTCAACCCTGATATGGTGTTGTTATAAAATTTAATTTTCATTAAACGTCATCTACTTACAAAGACAAATGTTGAATAGGGCTTTCACAATGAATTATATTAGTAACATAGCAGTTATTTTGAATGTTAAAGAAAGTAATCATGTGCAAATTTTACATATCAGCAAACGTTATTTTGTACTTAATTGTAGCCCGAAACACCTGCTTAATGTGCTGGTTGTCTCCGCCAAGGCAAGGACTCTGCAAGACCTCGTGGGGTCCCACATCTGGCACAAAAACATGAACAGCAGATCCTTTAAGTCCTATGAGTTAGGAAATGGAGCTGTTAATGTTGGTCCAGCACATCCCACAAAGGTTTGCTTAGATTCAAAGTCCTCTCCAACGTCTTCAACTTTCTGTCATGTTCCACAAACTGTTACTGAACATTGTGTTCAGTGTGGCAAAAAATGTTTTATCCTGCTCATAGCAGTACCTATTCTTGGGGAACACTTTTGCCATGAATTGTGCCAAATGTCACATTGATGTCCACATGAATATCCCAGGGTTTCCTAGAAGATCCTGCCTAGAACAATACACTCCACCGGCTTCTCCTTCCTGTGTGTCCTGGACTTATCACTTCCCCAAGAAAACTGCATGACCCAGCCATGCATGTAAAACAATTGGGACTTACTAGACCAAGCAATCTTCTCCAATTCCTTGTGAGGTGAGGCGCAGAGGGCAGGTTCCAAGATGTTAAGTGTTTAATGAAAACAAAAGCACGGACAAGTACAAGTGAAACACTGAAACAAAAGGAGGCTCGTGGGTCTTTAAACTCAGAATACATACACTGAGGACACAGAAGGATCAGGAACGTTCAGAGACAACAGGGATGTGTGAGGCTACAATGTGAAGCTACAGTGTGAGGCTAAATGTGAGGCTATAATGACCAGCCGCAACTACTAGAACACAGAAAACTTAAATACAAAACACACTAGGACACAAACCAATCAGGAACCCTAATTATTTAACAGAAACGCAAAAGAGCTGAACACGACACAAACCCAATCACTAAAACTCAAGGCAGCTGAACAGAGTACAAAGACAACACAATGTCAAAATAAAAGTCCCAAGATGTCACAGTGATCTAATGCTCTAATTTCCAATGTACTAGATGGTGGACAGGGGTTAGCATGGGCACTCTGAACAGGCTGCAGCAATGTGGCCCCAAACACTGCAGGTTGTGATGCACTTTATTTTGTGCCACTGCAGCCTCTCGTGTCAGTTCAATCCAGTCAGGATAGGATTTGTTGCCTTTCTGAATTGACTAGCCTTGGGCGCCCCTTACCCTGTCAGTGGTTTATGGTTTTTCTGTCCTTGGATCAATGTTTGAATGAACTCACTAGAGCTGACTTGGGGCACCCCATAACCCTTCAAATTTGAAGATAAATACTGGAATGTAATTGTGTGTTTTAAAAATGAAACGGATCAGCAGCAGTTCTATAATAAATATAGAACTGAAAATCTGAGACAGTATTCAAGTTTTAAAAAATTTTAAACCATCTTTGTTTCGGTGGTCCAGTAGTGAGAGATAAATTACATTGAATGTTTACAGTTCTTTTATGATTATAGTACACAGTAACATCCAGTCCTCCGCTTCCATTGAACCCATTCTCCCCTCCCCTCTTCTCTCTGTTCATTTAAACCGTATGTCCTCTGGTCCTCAGTCAGCTCTGTTGTCTTTTGGCTGCCACACCTGCTCAAATCCAATCTCAGATATTTACCACAGCCAGATCTAATTACTCTGGCCCCTGTATCACTGCTGTTCCACAGAAACACACCTAGCACCAGACCAGGCAAGACGAGCACAGAGTAATAACTGCCCAGGGCCAGAGGAATCACAGGCAGGACACGCTTCCTCAGAGCTGTATTTTAAGTGCTTTATAGATGCTGTCAGAGTGTGGAAAATTGCCTTAGAATGTAGACTGGAGGGAGAAATCTGAGTGTCAGGTTCATGCGCAGACAGATATGTGTGTCAGTGTGTGTGTGTTTGTATATAAATATATGCCTGAGAGAATATGACAACTTTTTGCTGCTTTTCTTTATAAAGTTTTTGCTTTTCGTGTTATTCTGTACAAAAAAAGTCAAATATAATGAATAAAATGAAAGAATAAGTTTAAAAAAATACAACAAATATGAAGGATTCATTTGAAGCTTCTTGCTGTACGTTTCATGTGAGGGTGTTTCATTGGTTGGGAGAGTCTTCGCTTAACGAAACCTCGTCACTTCTGCTGTATGCTTTCTTGGACTAGAAATCAGAATCAGAAAACATCACTCAGCCCAGAGGAAATGATTTATGCTTTGACTGCACACAGGCAGAGACACAAAGACAATGTGACAACTAAATTCAGCAGCTGCTAGAGGCCACCTTTGTATTATATGTTGGACTTTTATTTTGAAATTGTGTTGTCACTGTAGTGTTGTTCATTTAGTTACAGCTGTCTTGTGTTTCAGTTTAAATGATTGTGTGTGTTCATTGGTTGTTGGGATGTGGGTTTTTGGTGTTTAAAGGGTTTGTGTTCTTGGTTGTATTACTAGTCCTCCATCAGGCTATTATGGTTTGTGTTCCCATTTCCTGAGTGACTGTTTAAATTCTGTTAGGCCCTCGAGCATGTTTCTGTTACTTGTAAATAAAAAGATTAAGAAAAATCACCTATCCTTACTCGGGAGAGATGGGGCACCGTGACAGACAAGAGCAATCTAAAATAGAGTGGAAAGTGAAATTAATTATTTCAGATGCTGTTTTGGACTTTTGCTATACAATGGAATCTAATTTCCTGCAAAATGGCAATGACAACTTTATTAATAATGCACTTTTCACACAACAAAGTTAACCAAAGTGCTACAAGTATATCAGAAATAGAATAAAAGCCAAAATTAAATCACATATAAAAGACATTAAAATTAGGATAAAGAAAAAATAAGTAAAAAACGATTAAAATAAATTAAATAAAATAAACAGACTACAATTAAAAGTAAAATGTCAGCAAGTCTTTAGAAGTGATTTAAAAACAGGTATAGAAGCTGCCTGTCTGATGTGTAAAGGCAGCTCAAAATTCAAAATGCATTTGGATTTATTGTGCCTTATCAAAACGAAAAGATTGGCATGTTTTATTTAGAATATCATGTTTGTGTACCTCAAGCTTTTCTGATGCTGCCATAACCTGAGCTGTCAGAGAACTCTCCTGTTCTGGACATCTCTCTCTGTGAGACATCTTTCCTGTTATAAATCATACTCCTGTGTGTTCGTTTTACGAGTCACATGAAGGAATACTAAACTGATGCATGAGTACGTTGGTTTTACTGGAAAATTTCAATGTACAGTATATCTTATTTATTTACATTTTATTTTAATTCACCTTGCTCTTCAAAAAAAAATTTGACATACTGTGTTGATTAAATGAAATAAATGGGAACAAAAGTTTTACTGACCGGCTGCAAAGTGTCTAAAACACGAGGAGCCTAGATAAAGGAGTTCCAGCCACTCAGCATTCAGCACCACCAGTATACTGATCACCGCCCCATCATCAGGAACCATCTGCTCCTGGTTCTTCACTGGTTCAGGACTTCAGTTAGAAGCTCTTTGCTCTGCTTGAATGATTCATACGTAGGTCACTGTGTGTCTTAACCAGCAGAAACATATGAAGAAAGGAGAGGAAACTTTTGCAGTTTCATCATTGTCATTCATCGCTATTTATAAAATACTCTTAACTCTTTCCACATCCCACAACTAGAAGAGAGAGGGCAGTTAAGCCAATTGTTAAAAAAAAAATTCTGCACAATTAAAAATAATTATGTATCTCTCCTCTCCCACTTGTGATATCCAAGTCCATATGTGATGTTTCTTTGGAGATTAGTCTAGAACTAGGGCTGTCTGTTGCATTTTAATGTTTGTCTGTTTGTCTGTCCTATTTTTGTTACTCACTGTCTGCACGTCTGTCTACATTGGCAGAGTGGGAGCATGGGCATCATCACCATTCAACCAGAGGGGGACGTGTCCCCGTCACATTTCAAAATTATTTGTTTGAACCCCCCCACATTTGACATAAATAATTAGTTCACAAGCGCTGTTGAATCTTGCAACTTTGGCGAAAGAATCCACTCCACTAAACGGTAATATAAAGACACACGCGGCTGGAAATCTGAGCAGCCTGTCTGTGCACTGAGTCACTACAATTGCATGTGGTGAGTTGGAGGAAAACCCGAGCTGATTCCCAGTGGTATGTTCTTCTGTCCATTAAGTGGAGTGGATTATTTTACAAAAAGATTTAAGATTTAACAGGGTTTCCAAACACCCCCAGCACGTAAAAGGACGAGATTTGCATGCACACTGCAATTCCGCCACCCAAACCCCGCCCCCCATGCGCAAACCCCGCCCCCACACACAAACCCCACCCCACGTTGGGAGTTGGAGGGTTTTTTTTTTGTTTATTTGTATTTTTTGCCTCAAGGAAACATTCTATTTACATTGCTGTAAATTATTAGCAAATGATGGAGGGGAAAGGAGGGATTTGGTATATATAGAATAATGGTGATGATTCTTGAAACGTAATGAATGTAAAATGCAAACAAACACAAAAGCTGTAAAAATGAACTGAATGTTTTTGGAAAAGTGGATTTTCTGAGCTGGTTAGAAGAACCCAGGTTGGGTCCCAGGTTTGATTAGCCAGTATGAAGGTGCGAGTAATAGTGGATTACAATGATCTCATGACTGGTGAAATATACATGACTGGTGAATTCTAGTTTTAAGTTAAATCGTCATTCATCTCTGTGCAGAGTTGAGTAAGGAATGTATGAAAGTTCCCACGGTGCTGCAGAGCAGCAGGTGACGGATGGGAAGTCACGATAACAGGACAATGGAAAGATAAGAGACGATAATAAACCGTACACCCCACTGCACCAGTGCGTCCAACTTCATGTGCCTTAGGAATTTTTTTGCTTGCAGCATATGCTGATTTTACTTTTAAAAAAAGTAAAAAAGTTTTTACCAACAAACAAAATAAAACTCGGTTTATATTAAGATAAGAACCAATCGTGGAAGCCAAAGCTATCCCGTCTCTGCAAGAAAAGGATATATTGGAAACTGAAAATATTATGAATACAGTCAGTTTATAATAAAGGTTATCTGTCTTATTAAAAAATGTGAAAATTAATTACTTCCCTGTTCCACCTGCTAGCTTGGTCTTCCCCAGTCATACGATACTACTAGCAGCGCACTCACTTTCACAAGAGCTGCCAGAGGACACAGAGGGGATGTAACTCATGACCTCCAAACAATAGGAATAGAATGGTTCCTCTTTTTAATCTAGAGAATTATTTCTCTTCTCCTTTACAGATAATTCATTCTAAGAATAATTCTAAGAAATAATTAATTCTTAAAATGCTCAAAACAAAAATAATGTGCATAAATATATATTCTTACATCTATACATAAAAAAATGTATTGCTTAAATGTGAGATTCACATGCCAAGGGAACATAAGAATTGTGTAATAGTTCCCAGCAGGTTTCGAATAGCATTTTTGCTTAGAAGCCCATCCATAGTGACCACTCAAAATGCAATGTTAGATTTAACTGATAAAACTAAAAAGATTGTAGGTCATTAAATACAGCATCACTGATGAAAAAAGATGTTGTTCTGACCTCTTCAGTTGATCGTACAGGCGATATATACAGCACAACAGAATACGGAGAAGAAAAACAATAAGAAAATGTGAAAGTGGGGCTCTGTGGAGCAGTGTGGCTCTGTGGGGCTCTGTGGTTTTAGGTGTATATTCAGGCTCACAGGCTATTTACGCCAGAGGACAGTGAGAGAGAGGACAGGCAGAAGCAGGATCAGTGAGTTTAGAGACTTTTGGGACATGTCTGTGTTGGGGAGTGAGTCCTTAGTGCCAGACTTAACACACCATTTCTGAAGGTAAAGCTGCCTGTCTGAGCTCTAATGAGGTGCACCGAGCCTGCATTGACACCATCTACCCCTCTCTGTTTCTCTTTCTCTTTCCCTCCATCTCTTTCCCTCAGTCACAGCTCACTCAACCCATCCATTTTTCTCTTTTCCTCCTTTAAATCTTTTACGTATTTCTCCATCCAGTGTAGAAGTGGAAAGGAGGGTCTAAAATGTGCATTAGAGGACCTGTGTGCCATCATCAACATCAAGCTTCTTTCTATGCAAAATACAAATATTACTATTGTTTTGCAATAGTGAACTAACCCTATTCATTATATTGAATATCACTCAAAGTGACATAACACGGTTAAAGACACGAAAACAAACAAAATGATGAAGGAACACATGGAAGTTTAAAGTAAACAAAAAAAAGTTAAACAAACCAGAATATGTTTTGTAATAAGATGATGGACTGTTGTTTTTTTGCTTAGTTATGTGGTTCTTGCTATAATGTGGAGTAGAACCGTAGTGGAACCGGATCACTAACTATGTACCAACCTGACCGTTTCAGTATTAACAATGTAGCCAATAATAAAAATAAAGGAATTAATTGAATGAGAAGGTGTGTCCAAGGTGTGTTAACTGTTAGTGTATATATAAAAAGAAATTATTTTCTTTTTTTTTTTTTTATTATAATGTTTTGAAGCAGAACGAAGTATTTTTTGGGCAAAATCATTTTAACTTTGTTTGAAAAACAGAAATTCATATCACTTCGCTGTTTGTTCTGAGACCTCCCCCTGACTGTGATTGGCCCGAACCACCACCATGTTTCTTCTGAGACGTTCCCCTAATTGCACTTGGTCCGAAATTATGACCTTATTGGTTCAAGGAGCCCTCCTTGGCCCTCGGTTGCCTGTGTCACTGTCTGCATCAAACTAGTGATTCTGAGTTTCGGAAAGACGCTTTTAAGTATACTTGCAAGTCCGTGCACTTAAGTGGTTTGATCAGTTCTAGTGTACTCTCTGCCCGCCCTGTGAGTTCTATAGTAACACGAAAGAGGAAGTGGAGTGTGTGTTAACATACTGTGTAAATGTCTTTGGCACTGAAAAAAGTAGAAGTGTTAAGTTAGTGTTAAAACAAATATTACAATAAATGCAAATAATATTGGTATATAGTGGCCAAATACTGGCAAGTGTTTACTTAACCATTTCAGACCTCTTTCCTCATGGAAGCCCAGTATTACTCTCAGCTACCATTAGATGCCTGAGTTGGTTCTTTTCACTTAATTCGATTAAATGAGGTGTTTTGCCTGTGGAGTTTTATAAATACACACAGCGCCTGGAGGCATTGGGCAGAAATTTGCTACCAGACCTGTTCTTCCAACCAGCTCACAAAATACCAACTGCTTTTTAGAAAACAAAATTCTTGATTATTTTACTGATGTCTTGTTTGTTTGCATCTATTCCAACGGCTTCAAGCTTTTTTAACGAGTGTCCAAGACTTTTGCACAATACTGTACATACCCTAAAAGCTGAGGTCTTTAACTCTACATTTGGATCGACGATTTCATGTGCCTATAACTGCATATCTACTGATGAAGATTTTTTAAAAAGCCTAAACACGTTTGGCTGGACTGGGAGCTCAGACAGCTCCGAATAATGGAAACATGTGAAGCTCAGTATGAAAAAATTAATTATAGTGATTCATTCATGCTTGTATGCCTGTCTTTGTTCGAATTCTTTACAGATTGTGTTACGTTTGGTTCAGTTGGGTAGCAGTGACATTTATGTTACATTTAGATGTCTGTATGAACCCGGTGGTTGGTACATCAGACTCATACTGATCTCTAAATAACCTCCCAAACACACAAACTATTTTACAGTGGAGTTAATAGCTTGCGTGGTGTAGAGCATTTAATAAAGGCCTGGGCATATACACCACATTTATCTAATGGCTGAGCTGTTGAGCTCCCATAGGGAGACGTGATGATACTGAACCTCCATTACTTTAAGTGCTTTCTCTCTCTCTCTCCCTCTCTCTCTCTCTCTCTGTCCCCCACTAAGTTCATAAATCTCTCATATGAGCCGACCCCAGGTTGGTAGGCTTGTAAATGGAGACCTTTCATAGCCTCTGCAGGCTCTCCATTATTTCAAGAGCTCTGACATCCCCATAACGTTGATGGAAAAGACCAAGGTGCTTTCACTCAGTTTCCTAACCCTTTGAATTTTGCCATAGATGCTGGTGGTAATGAAAGTCTTATAAATATAATGTAATAAAGAATAATATATGAAATGTATAAAGTAAAAGAGCGGTGTCATTTCGGTCATTTCTCTCTTTATGTTGTGGAAGTGATCAGCCATAACATTAAAAGCATCTGTTTAATATTGTGTTGATCCTTCTTATACCTCAGAAACAGCTTTGACCAGTCAGAGAGGCCTTACACCAAGATGTCAGATCCTGTAAGTTGTTTGGTAGTGCCTCCATGAACTAGTTTGTGTAGCACATCCCACAGAAACTTGAGTGGATTGAGATCTGGTGAGTTAGGAGGCCAGGTCTTGTTCCTTAAATCATCCCTGAATAGTTCTTGCAGTGTGACAGAACGTATTACTCTGCTAAAAGAGGACGCCAGGATTAGGGAGTACAGTTATTTATGGGCAGTTATGATTTCTTTGTGGTCTTGGCCTTTTATGTTATGTATTATTCTCTGTTGATATGTCTTTTATTACTTATTTGACTATGTTGTGAAGCGCCTTGTGTTTTTTGCCAGTGAAAGGTGCTATATGAATAAAGATTACTATTACTATTACTACAGTTGCCTAAAAGGGGTGTACATAATTGCAACTAAGTAGGTAGTACACAATTGCTAAGGTCGGTAGTACATATCAATTGGAAATCCAGAAAGTATGTTCCCAAGTGTGCCAGGGGCCAAAGTTTCCCAGCAGGTCATTGCCCAGAGCCTCACACTTGCATCACCGACTTACCATCTACCTGCAGGGCGTCCTCGTGGCATTTCTTCCCCAAATAAGCAAAAAGAAAAGATAAGATATTATGATATATCAATTCAACATATACAGGTTGAAGGAATCATTTTCCTGAGCTAATATTACAGAAATACATAAACATATTGCAAGCGACCAAAACATATAGTATATTGTTTGTGGTAGGGCTGAATCATGATTCATAATTTGCTTTTTTTAACTGTTACAACACATGCAGCTCCCATTATCCCCTAAAGCAATCCCTTTCTATAAAGTTAATAAGCAAGCAAAAAAGGCACTCAAAACATTTTCTGTCATCAGAAAGCAGCGTATTATGTTTTACAATGATGGTCACAGCCCTCCTCCTGGGGAACTACTTTCCTGCTAGATTGAGCTCCAACCTACATCTACCTTGCTGCTCTTTCCTTTCTTTACTTAACTTTATATTCTGTCAGGTATTTCAGCAGTAGTTCATTATCCAGTGCAGATGTTGCAGATTTTGGTTGGCTGGAACAGGACTCCTCTTGGAAAAAAGATTTATCTGTTTCAAAGTAAAAAGTACTTTAAGTGATCATTTCATTATTATTATTATTATTATTTATTATTAGGCCCCTACAATATAACATTTAGTTATATTTAATTCATTTATTTGAGTCAGAGGGGATTAGTTTACTGTCTTAGAAGTTTTACATCACTTCAAATTGAAAAGAAGAGAATTAAAATCAACCCCTGCCATATTAAACTTTCTACAGCGCAGAAAGAACATTTAGATCTGAACTTTGAATGACTTTTTTTCAAACAATGTTGACTCACATTAAAATAGCTACTTAAGCTTATTATTGGTTCGCATGCTTTGGGGTGTTTTATATTTTGTTGACAGAATGTGCTGTGAGAAAAGCAGGAAGGTATTTTGAGTTTTGTGAGACCTATTCAGAAAATATGAACTGAATTTGTGTGTTTAAATATTTGAGTATAAATGTAAACAACTGAGTACTGTCTGAACTGATTTATTACATCTTGACAGACCCTGAAAATAGGAGAGTTGGTTCAGAACTGATTGCAGTTTTTTTTTTAACTGTTAATCTAAGTCAGGCAAAATGTCCTTATTTTGTAGGTTTATTGTCATTTCAGCCATATACACAATACATAGTGAACACACACACACAAACAAACACATTGTTCAGGGACCTTAGTGCAACATAAAGAAACAACACAATGCAGTACAGCACCAGAATGCAGGAAAAATACAAGGAACAATGCAATAGAAGAAGACAGAAAACAGGCACTGCAGCCTACAAAAGCAGCTACAGTACTAGTGTACTAGTTTACTATCGTACTATAATGACAGACACTGTATTCTAGCAGTCACTGAGTGTGCAACAATGCTAATCTTCTCCGGAATGGAGAAAAATACGCAACGTTTTTTCATGGTCAAAGAAGGTAAATGAAGATCTAGATTCTAGATGTTGCATTTCCATCTGAAGTCTATTGTTCCACTGCCAGTTATACAGGCTAGAATGAATGAATGAATGAATTAATTAAAGGTCATAGTGCACAGAATATACATACCTATACATAACAAACATTCTCAATCCAGTCACTAGTCACTATCTCATCAATTGCTGATCATTGCTTGTTTCCTGTTTTAAAAAGTTATTTGTTGTGTCAAATGCTACAACTGTTATGTGTGCACTGCTCCACTATTCCTTTGAATTTCCCCTCGGGAACAAATAAAGATTTTTGAATTGAATTGAATTAAGTACTCTAGATTTGGAGTGTCACAGTAAAGGGTTTGGTTCACTATTTAGAGGAATGAATACATCAGATTTAGAGCTGATTTCTAAATGTGGGCAGTATGTGCGCCTCCACACCGCTGAATTGTTTTGGCTCACAGATACAGTGAGACGCTCCTGCCAAGGGATTCCGAGTCCTCAAGTGGTGACATATGCACGGCGTTCCCCCTCCCCTGAGTGTTTGAGCTCTGCTAGGGCCTTTGGCTTGGGGGCTTCACATGTGTTAGCATTTACCGCTCAGTCCTTCAGCACAAAACTTCTGACTCTTAGGTCATCTGGGCCCACTTATGAAAGCCTTTCCTAAAGAGCCTCTCTCTTTCCCCCCTCTCACTTTCAGTAAGGAGTGATGCCTGGGTTTCCCAAAAGCATCCCTAAGGCAAGAGTCCTCAATATTGTTCAGAGGAGACAAGAATGGAATCATTAGACTTTTCGACCCAAGATATTTTTTGTATGTTATTTTGGCTCTGCTCCACATCACATTGAGTTTGAAACGAAGTGATGACAATGAGCCTAAAAAGAAGAATGTCAACTTTAATTTTGTAGTATTGGTGAAATGTGCAGGAATTACAGCCCTTTGTATACACAGTACCCCATTTCAAGATACTTTGAGTAATTGCACAAATGGCTGCCCAGTTGTATTTTTTTGTCCAGCTGTGTTGTTTTGTCATTAGTTCATATTCAAAAGGGCAAAAAAGAGGT
Organism: Rhabdalestes septentrionalis; assembly: GCA_037832545.1. Lineage (NCBI taxonomy): Eukaryota > Metazoa > Chordata > Actinopteri > Characiformes > Alestidae > Rhabdalestes > Rhabdalestes septentrionalis. The sequence goes on along the minus strand of JBBMFX010213237.1, from coordinate 20,271 downwards.
TGAGGCATTTGATATGCAAATGTTGGCTCGCTAGGATAAACCCAAGATGGCAAATTCTCAGAAAAATTCTCACAGAGAGATAGAACCCACTTTAGAACCAAAAAGCCATTGAGCCTTATTCATAGTAGCCATAAAATGAAGTTCACACTTGTTTTAGAGGTCCCTCCACTGAGTTAGGCATTTTTATACTGAACTGTATAATGTTGATGGAGTAAATTTGGATGGACATGATTTGCAAACCTGGAAACAAAATTCATAGTTTTGCAAGCAAGTCAACAATCAAGTCAACAGCAGTTATGCATGATTTTTGCAGAAAGCTGCAAAGCTGTTTTTTCTTTATAGAGTGGTGTAAATGGTTTTCACAATGTTAGCTCCGCGTTTTTAATCCATCATTGCTCACTAGCAGCTCAACGCAGAGAGACAATGTTTTACACACAGAGAGCTGTCAGTGTAATCTGATGCCAGACAAAAAAATAAAAAATGTTGGTTCATGGACAATAGGGGTATATATTGCCTGACATATTTTACCTGAAGTATTTTGCTGACTGAGTAAAAGGCTTATGATAAAGCATGTATAAATTAAAAGTGGGCACATTAAAATCCAGGCAGAACATCAGGAGAGAATACATTCCCATTGTAAACTCGCAGTTAATAAACAGTGTGAATCTATAATATGAAAACAACTTTTTGAAACTGATTTGCATATGTCAATCTTAAAAGCACAAGAATTAAAACAAGAAATGAATGACAAATATTTTGGTCCCACTCTAAAAATACTAAAGAACTGGGTTTTTAAAAATAACATTCTGCTTTTCATATCATTTCCCTAACAGGATAAATGGATGTAAGAATCGAAAAAAACTCCTCTAACAATTTCATTAGGAAGCAAGAATATACGGATTGGGAACTAGACTGATTTGTGCCCAATTATAAAAAGTACAAATGAATAAAAGAACTCAATAGTGTATAATTATCATTCATAGAGTGGTGATGTAGTGATAGCTAAGGTGGGTAGACTGTGCTGTGTCTCAATATAGACCCTGCAAAAAAATACATCTAAAACTGGTCTAAAACATTTATGATTCATGTAAATGCAATGAACTATACAGCACCCACTGTGACTGTGAAGATAACATCTACATCTACAGTAAATACTAATTTACTAACAAATTAAAGGGCAAAAGTATATAATCGCTTTAACATTCACCTGTCTTTTGGCTTTTTGTAATGTTTTGTCGTCCCCCGTTTTCTTGCTTCTTGTTGTTTACTCTGTTTAGGTCTTAGTCCCGCTTTTAGGACGCCCCCTTATTAACCTGTTCACATTGTTAACTTCTCTTTTTCCTGTCTCCCCCCCAGCCCAGGTGTTTCTCTTTTGTTTAGTTAGTATAAACACTCCTTGTTTTCAGTCTAGTTTTGTTGGTCCTTAATGGTTTTGTTTGTTTTGGGGTTTTTTGCTCTGTGGTGTTTCTTCTCTGGTCTTGTTTCTGCTAATAGTTTCCTTTGGGTTTTTGACCCCCTTGGGTTCATGTTTGTGTATTTTACTCCCCAGTCTCTCTTGCTTTATTTTTGTTTTTAGCCCCTGTTTTTTCAGGTTTCTGTTAGTTTCTTGTTAAGTCTTTTGTTTCTCATTCTTCTGTTTTTACCACCTGTTTGTGATTACATCCTACTCCCTACATCTCCATGTCACAATCACATCATGGATCTCGTTCGGTTGGCATATACAATGTAACCTTGTAGTTGTTATATTTGTGCTTTTTCAAATAACTCGCTTTATACCAACCATAACTCACTACCAAGTGTTTTAGTATCAACTTTTATCTGTGACTGTAGAGCCCAACAAGAAATAAAATAATCTGTGCAACACCAGTATTAGGCAGTTTGTGACTTGATAAAACAATTCATAATTGTCAGTAGTCAAAATAAGGCACGAAATCACAGACATAAAAATATCATGCTGTTTTTGAATGTCTGTATCACTACGAAACCAAACCCCTTCATTTTACCCTCTAAAATTACCTTAATTTTTACCTTAATTTTCGGGAAATTAAGGATATTTAAAGGGAAAAGTGCACAGGTTAAGGCTAATTAAGAGGCAAAACTACTGAATTTTTCCATTACTTTTTCAAATGTGTCCCTTAAATAACCGAACTTATTGAATAAATTGTCTTATGTTTAGGATTAAGAGGTTTCCCCACTCATACCTTAAATCAGTTTACAAATTAATGGCCACTTCATTCAAATGAAGGTGTTTGGCATATTTTCAGGGGTAAATGAAGGTAGAGTTAAGCACATTTTCAGTACATTATGTTTTATAGTGTATTACATCAGGTTCTTCCTAGGTGGGAATACACCAAATAAAGTACTTGCATAAACACAGCACCACACTGGTGAATTAATAGCATCCTTTTGGCTGATTTTTATTTTCCCTCATTTTTTTCTTTTTTCTTTCTGTTGCATTGTGTTTCGAGTGATGTTACCCAGAGTCTCTGTACTCTCTCCAATTTCTTCATAAACTGGTCCCAGTTGGGGTTGATTGAGACCTGCATCCCTCTACACCCAACTACGAACGTCATGTGTCTGTGGAGAAAATGTCCCTGTAACTATTTTTAATATTAGTAACTGAGGATCAGCAGTTGGTCAGTTAACCAGTGCGGTTAAACAATAGAAACCGAACAATTACAAATCATGCTTTTTTTCTAGTGTGTGAGAACTGGGCGTGATTAAATTGGAGAGAAAAGTTAGGAAGGAATGGAAAATGGTGCATAATCACTACCTATTCTTTGAGGGTAAAATTTAATCAAGTCTTTCTCTCTTCAGCTAGAAGCTCTTATTTCCCGCCGGCATGGGCCGCTTTTGTAATGCCCCCCCACCCCCCCCCCACCCCCCAGAGCTCAGGTTTCAGTCGAGAGAGGGAATCTGATCCGGGATCAGCAGTCCGCGCCGCGTCTCTGTGGTTATTAGATCAGCCACCCCAGCTGAGGCCAACATGCAGCACTTCCTGTGACGGATGCTCTCTTCCTGTGAAAAGGAATTTGTCCCACACCCGCAGTCTCACGGCACCAGCTGGTGTGTGTGTATCGACTTTTTGAATTTTTAATATGCATTTGACTTTGCGTGGTACACACTGTGCAGACACACAGAGACAGAGACAAGAACAATATGAAATAAAGAAGTCAAAATGAAACAAAATGCCAGGCCACTTTTACAAAAAAGAAATCAGTTCTTAATCTGTTCTGCCTGGTTAAATAAAGGTTTAATAATAAAAAATGTAAAAGTCTAAAGAAAAAAAACCCACATACACTGTGTTATATCAGAATCAGAATCAGAATTAGTTTTTAATGGCCAAGTATACTTCCATGTACAAGGAATTTGACTTCGGTAGGTGTTAGCTCTCTGTACACATAACAATAGACTTTTAGTGATATACATACAGTGAAGGAACCATAGGCACATACTGTAGAATAAACACAACACACACAAGTGGGCACAAATGACACATAGTGTACAAATAATGCAACTAACAGTGCAAACGTAGTGGTGCAAGAGACGTAGTGCAAAAAAGAAAAAATATAATAATAATAAATAAGTAAAAATATCCAAGGGAAAATAGAAAAAGAATTGTTCAATTTGAGTCATGAGACATAAACATGCTGTAGAATTAAGACTGTATATAAACACACGATCTGAGCAAAAGTATTGGGACACACTAGTTTTTTAGTGTTTGATCTAGGCTCTGTACTTCTAGTGAAGGACAATCTAAATTCTTCAGCATAGCAAGACATTTGGGACAACACCACTCTTCCAACTTTGTGGATCCAGTTTGGGGAAGAACCTTTTCTGAGTCAGCATGACTATGGCCCGTTGCACAAAGCTCCATATAGACGTGGCTGGAGGAGTTCAGCGTGGAAGAACTTGACTTGTAAACACAGAGTCCTGACCTCAACCCCATCCAGCACCTTTGGGATGAACTGGAATGGAGATTGCGCAATCGCCGACATCAGTGCCTGACCTCATTAATGCTCTACAGAATAAATGGACACAAATTCCCACAGAAACCACAAAATCTTGTGGAAAATCTTTTAGGAAGAGTGGAAGCTGTAATAAATGCAAAGGGGGATCAGCTCCACATTAAAGTAGATGAATTTGAACGCAAAGTCATTAAATTCCCTATTGATATGATCAGTTAAAAACGTACAGTTAAATGATTTGCTAGTAGCACAAATAGTGGTTTTGAACTGTTCTCTATACATAGTCAATTATTGTACATAAAGGGGATCAGTAATAGATGAATAAAGTTGATAAGTAGTGATATTTTTCATAGTAAATCTATAGCATATAAGATATTGAACATAATTCAATGATTAGGTTCCCAATAAGAATTCTGCACATGATGTTGCCTATACTGCACAGCACTGTCTATGAAACACACATTTGTTCTGTAATGATTAGCCTGAGGAACTAAAGTGTGGGTCACATACAGACCCATAGGCTTTAAACCAGTCAAATTTAATTTTGGTGCCTTTTCAACTTGACTCTATTGAATCACTGGTGATCCATTCAGAGATTTTGTTTGTGTTGAGTGGCCAAAATGGTTGTAAAGTCCCAGTTGCTATTTAAAAGAGACCTGAGGCTTGTTTTACTGTTGGCTGTTTACTGAGTGAGTGTGTGAACTTTAAGTGAACATAACAAATAAGATCTACTGAGACCTTTCTATCAACCCAATACACCCTTTTCATCACCTATGTTTTCATCAAGGGGCATATCCACCCACTCCTCTGTCTCCAGGGCTATTCGTTACCAGAAGCAGAAAAAATAGAGAGCGCCTGAGAGAGAAAATTGCCTGAGAGTATGTAAAAGGTACTACATAATAAGTCAAAAGCCCAAAATTCAATATCTTGTTGGGCTCAGATCAGGTTTATAAACAGATTTTATAGTTTTTTTTTATAACCCTTATAACAAAAGCCACAATGGCAATTTGTTGGCATACAGCCAAATAACTCCATATATGGACGTTCCCCCAGTTTGTGTTTGTGCTCGAGGTGTTATACGTCATGCTAAGCATTGTTTCGGGCTCCTGTGTCACATAGAACCAAAGTTACTTTGATTTTAATAAACATGACCCTCTACAGCTTCTGCACCCATGACATCGGTCGGAGAGATTCTGCAGGTCTTTTCCTCCAACTGCTGTCAGACTCCACAATAGAGACCCTGCAGATGACAACACACACTCAAATAAACATACACACACCTCCAATACACCACGACAGGTTCTTTTATGTGCAGTTTTTACATGGGTGCAATGTCTCTGATGTCCAATTTTGTGGGCACCATTACTACATGGCACAATGTTCAGTTTAAAAAGGCAATTCAGGTGAATTACTACTCTGTTTTTTGTCCATGTCTGTCATTCCATTGTGTGTGTGTGTGTGTGTGTGTATATCCACAGTGTTTATATTTATTTATATATCCACTCTGCACATATATACATACATAAGCTAACTGTGTATATACATACTTACGCAAGTTTACATACAGATTACACACACACACACCTATCTAAGATATATATATTTGATCCTATTTTAAAATTCCTAGATTATAGAATGCACTTTTGTACTTTTATTCTACTTAATTCTAATGCTAATGCAATTACTAATCAATTGGACTAATAATGGTTTATCTTATCTTACTGGGGTTTTAAAAATGGTATCACACACAAATTTACCTAAAGAACAAAAACACCTACATTTTTTTAAATTTTAGGCTTTAGAAGCAAACAGAAAAACCGCAAGAACCCAGGAGAACTTTCTGGATATTCTCCGCCCACAAGTGGGTGGGGAAAACCCACAGAGGGTTGGGGGGGTCCGGTGAGCGGCCGAGCAGCGGCTGGTTGTAATGTTACACTTCTAAAGCTCTAAAAAAGCTTATAGAGTTCTTCACAGGTTGTCAGCTATATTTGCGTTGGGAACTCCACATTTTAGAAGTGAAACATGCTCACATTTCTTTTTTTTCACTGTCTCATTCATCTCCCCTTTTGCAGGAGTCAGGGCTGAGCTTAAGTTTCCATTTAGCCACTAATCAGCAGCGTTCAGCACTAAATACAGTCCATTCAGCTGCGGCCGGGATATCTTAACCAGCCTGAAAGCACACGCCAGATCCCCGCGCCTCCGGGGGCCTCCAGAGATCCACTCTGCTCTCAAAAGGCTTCAGACCACACACTGAGACAAGTCAGGGAAACACAGGCCAACACAGAAGAGGAGCGAATAAATTACCTTATTGTTCAATATCGAAGAGATCCTGAGCGTAATTAATCACAATTCCTTCGAGCTTAAATGTGGCTATCTGCTTCAAGCAAATTCTTTTAATACCGAGTCATTTGAAGATTGAGGGAAATTGAGATAAACAACGAAAACAGTCAGATTTTGTCATTATCTTAATGTTTCACACGATTTCTGTCCATTTAACGTGATTATTTTTGCCTAGACAGCTTCTGTATATGCCTGCTGTTATAAGGGCAGACGACCTGAGACATGGTGAAAGGAAGCCACCACGGCCTTCACTGAGTTATTGGAAAAGCTGATGGTGATATCAGGAGCTCCCCTAATAGCTTTTGTATTGAAAACCCCACATCTCAGAGGCAGCGGTCCTATGTGACTGTTAATGGGAGGATTATTGACACAGAATGTCCACAAGAAGTCAGATATTATTGACCGAGTGCTTTGCTGCCAAGCCTAAAAGTTTTTGCAGAGCAGAATTAAACCCCGGTGCAAAGTTGCAGTTTCAGAACCTTAAAGACACAGAACACCCGATAGAGAGGAGATGTGATTTTGCCCTCCAAACTAATTTGGAATAAAATGTCAGAGAGACTATTCACGCCTTTAATCTAAAAGACCAGGTATGGTCACAAAATAACGAGCGTTCACCAGCGAAGCATGTTAATGAAAAGCAGTATTTAATGAGGGAATTATTTGCTTTGGTAATAGCTCTTGTCTCCATTTTAGCCCCATTATGATAATGCTTTTTGTCACTTGCCTGGGAACATTTGAAATAAGTTAAATATGGTGAATGTTGAACATTTATAGAATTTTATCAAGCTCATGTCAGGCATTTAAGTGAATATTTTTTGTACTTTCTTTGCACTGATGGTGAATGAAACAGTGGTCAGCATCAAAATCTACCAGTGAACCTATTTGTGGTTTTTATAGGTTATTTGGCTAATTAAAAAATATAAAAAAATAAATAATATACTATGTGGACAAATGTATTGGGACACCAGACTATTACCCCAACATGGATTGTAATGATATTACATTAAAATGTATAGATATTTATGTGGCTTTAATTGCTTTCCTTTCCACAAAAGCCTTTCAAGAGCCCATTCGTACTGTAGAGCATTAATGAGCTCAGACAGTGATGCTGTACGAGAAATCCTGACTAGCAATCTCTGTTCCAGTTCAATCCAAGGGTCCTAAATGGGGTTGAGGTCAGGGCTCTGTGTGCACCAGTCAAGTTCTTCCACACTGAACTCCTGCAGCCATGTCTTTAAGGAGCTCGCTTTGTGCACTGGGACGCAGTCATGCTGGAATTGAAAAGGTTCTTCCACAAACTTGGTCCACAAAGTTGGAAGCATAGGGTTGACCACAATGTCTTGGTGTGCTAAAGCATTAAGATTGTCCTTCACTGGAAGTACAGGGCCTAGCCCAATCCCTAAAAAACAGATGTGTCCCAATACTTTTTTCCATATAACATATATGTTTTAAGCTCATCTAAACTATGGTCAAATGATTTATCATGTTTTATTATTATTTCGTGTAAAAAATGTGGTAGAACTTTTATAGGCATCTCTTCAGACATCTGGTTCCATTCACCAGCACTATGAGCATTTATTGTACGTTTCTCTAGGATGAGGCGTTTTAAAACAAATCCACTCTGGACAGCTATATTTATGCCATAACTATATAAATTATGCAGAAACGTAGAGAAATAATTCCCCTTTAAGGCTTAAATGTTGGAACAGATTCATTTCTCAGCCCAAGAAGAGTACTCACAGATGTACACCGTGTAAAAGGGTTCTGAGTTGCCGCCGTATCTGTGTCCCCTAGTGATCAGGCTCTGGACTGAGACTATTGATTTTTTTACCCATTCCCACACCCCAGCACTCCCACTGTATGTTCTAGAAACCTCTTCCCATGCCTCAATCGTTATCCACAATGCCCCTATGGTAACATTGTGACGTTACTGTTTTCCTGTAGAGTCGAAAATGTGCTCCATGTGTGTTCACAAGCTCTGCTGAGGCCCCTGTGTTTTTAGGGAATAAAATCACTACCGCCTTTTAGGATTCCAGCTTTCAGAGTCATGTCGGTTGGATTTAAAGGCTCATGTGATCCATTCACAGACTAGTTATGGTTTTGTTGTTTATTCTACAGTGCCTGCAAAAATTTATTTCACTCTTTCATCATAATAAATGGTATACTTGTTATTTTGCACAATAGTTAGGGTATCCTTAACGTCTGTATTGTTGTTTTAATTCTTATTGGTATTCTTCTTTTCCTTCTTCTTCTTGTCCTGAAAAGACGGCGTTCAGCAGTTTGTAAATTCTCTTATGTAAAAACATCTACTAAACCTGATAATTAACAGCTGAATCAGGCGTGTTTTAGCAGGTAAATTGCTGCAGTTGTCACTTGTGGTATAAAACATTATTGGTTTATTATCACCAATATCCAATTGTCATGTCTGGGGACAATAATGGGGTGGCCACTAGAGGCCATCCTTTTTTTGTTTTGGCAAACTTTTATTATGAAGTGGTGGTGGGTTTTGTTTTAGCTACAGATGTGTTTAATTTGAGATTAGTGGTTGGGTTTGGTGATTGGTTTGTAGGATTTGTATCGAGTGTTTAGTTTGTTTCTGACCGAACTGTGCAGTCGGTCAACCATCATAATTTATTTTGGTTACTCCTGTCTCGTTTATGATCTATAGCTCTTGAGTCTGGCTCTTGTGCCAGTTTTGTTTTTGTGTTTGTTTGAAATAAAAGATTGATCACTTTGACTTCGAATGGTGTGTGTGTGTGTGTGTGTGTGTGTGTGTGTGTGCCTGGAGAAGCGGATGAACCGTAACACCAATAGTATCATGATTAACTATTGATGTCACCCAACCTGCGTCACATTGCACTTTTTACCACTTCTGCCTTCTCATTCACATTAACATTTTTTAGTATACAATATTGTGCAAAAGTCTTGAGCCACACGCATTTCTTAATGTTTCTCTTCCGAAGATCCAGACGTTCTTATATTTTCAATATAGTCTGGAGGAACAGTTCACCAGACGTCCTGAAGGATTTTCAAAGATTCTCATTTCCAGTCCAGTCCCTGAGCCTGACCAGTTTCAGAGGAATGTTTTTGGTTTGTAAAGAAACACAGAGACCTCAGAACCTTTGACCTTATTCAAGCAGAACAAAGAGCATCTAACTGAAGTCCTGAACCAGTGGAGAACCAGGAGCAGATGATTCCAGATGATCAGGCAGTGATCAGTATACTGGTGGTGCTGAATGCTGAGTGGTTGAAAACTCTTTATCTAGACTCCTTGTATCTTTAGGCCCTTTGCAGCCTGTCAGAGTAAAACATTTGTTCCAGTTTCTTTAATTCAATCCTCTCAATAGCCAAATGTCATTTTTCACCAACGAGATTCAAATCAAAATATCAAGAAATTAGACTTTTGCACAGTACAGTTTGTTATCATAAAGTGTGATGAGGTAATGACACTTAATGATAACAAAGTATCCCAGACTGCATAAACCATCAATCTCTATCCCCGTAGCCTAGTGTGGATAGATTTTCTGGTGTTCTTTTCTGTATCTGAGGAATTCAGCCCAGTTACTATTCTTATAGAGCGACAGAGTCAGGCACCGAGCCTCCTGTCCACACCACACAGTGTGGCCGGCTATAAAAAGGAAGAAGGAAGTGCTTAAGTATTGCCCAACTGCATATGAGCAGGAAAGGCTGCACCAAAAACTTCAGTCATGATTCACAGAATAATGAAACAGAAATGGCCACAGAGAGAACAGCTCAGAAATCCTGTGGGGAGAAATAAATAAATCAGACTGTTACATATCTTTTTTTAAGTATTTGTTTAAAAGTATTCTATTCTCTGCAGCTCTGTTGCTATCTATAGAAATGTCCTGTAGAAGACATAGCATGTGTGTGTTTGGAGGCATAGAACACAGAACGTATTAGTCAAATCTGATTTCTACAGATAAGAACAATGTTAAGATTCTAGAACCGGTGTTTGTTCTCCTGCACGCTTGCTGCTCATAGTATCGGCGCGCCGCCACACTCTGTAGCCCCTCCCACTGCGGGGTTCCCCACTTGTTGGCGGAGATTTTCCTGAAAGTTCTCCTGAACTTAAAATAAGAGAAATTTCTGTGTGATGCCATTTTATAAACCTCAGTAGTGGTTATTACTTAAATGTGGGTTTTCTATGTAAAATAATTTTGGTGCTGTGTGCCATAAGTACGCCAAACATGGCTTAGCATGACATCGGACAATTCAAATGTCAGCACAAACTGGGGGATCTTCTTTATGAGGAGTTTATTGGCTGTATGATGATACAGCTAAACATGATGATATACCATGTGTTGCGCTTCTGGCACAGATCCATTCCGCTCATGTTATAAGAATTAAAGGGCTCATGTTTGAGATTTTTCCAGCGTTCTTTGGTCCCTTTTTGACACTTATGTGGACTAATGTACTAAAAAATATCTCCATCATCATTCATTACCCTTTACACTATTTTCCCATCCTTTCTTCATCCCATATCTTTTAAAATGCTATTTTGCTGATGAGTTTTAATGATCTCTATGCTGATATGCTGCCCTGTATTCTGCCGGATTTTTAAAGGAGTCCCTGGTGAAACACTTTTTAACTTCAGCATGACCTGGCAACTGAGGAACTGGGTATATACAAATTTATTGCATTTGTTTCCTGTTGTGACAAGGACATTTTTGCAGTTTAGTCAGTGTGCCAACAAGAAATGGGCCATATGGACTCTACAGTAAAACTCATACTAATAATAGAAATAGAATAAGAAGAAGAAGAAGGAAAATAAAATTACAAAAGATGTGGGCTTTGTGATGCAGTTAAAATATTCGACACGTCAGTTGTGGAAGTGCTATCCAAATAAATTTGACTTGACATGACCAAAGTATCTTACCATTTTTCTGCCACTGTTAAGATGATACTCATATATATTCATGTGTCAGTACTGAGCTGATGGAGCTGCATTTTGTAGTCAGTGGATCTTCAGTGTCTCCATTAGTGAAGCTTAGTGTGGTTCTGCTTTAACAAGCACTCGCAATCTCTCTACCGCTGCTTTCACCGTGTGCACTTCGAAAGAAGGGGAGGCTTTGATGAAGCTGATCAGTCATCAGATGGAATAAGGACACAAAATGAGAATCAGAAATGGACTGAGAGATTAGTAGTGAGAGTACATTACTGCTGATATGGTGCAGGACGCTTATGGCAGTAAACAAATCTCTCATTTGTTTTCATGACTGTCACAGTGGTTACAAAAAGATGCTTTTACTATTCAATATTTCTGATTCATATTCATTTACACTCGCCCAGTCTTTCTGGTTTGTCTCTCTTTATCATACAAATACAAAACATAGCCTTAAAACTGAACTAGCAGTAACCTTAACAAAACAGTGTTTCATAGAGATCAAATATTGGTTCTCAGTGGGTTTTGGGTCAACATCTGAGATCAGATGCAACACTGGATCAAGTGAAACAAAACTATAAACAGAAGAGATGCAGAAACTGTTGTTGTTTTTGTTTGTTTGTGTGTTTTTTTAGATATACAAGAGACCTCCTGTAAGTAAAAAGCTATATCTGTTAAAAAATGTAAATTTTTTGTATACAGGATGTATAATGTATAGTAATTTTTTGTGCTATAATAAATAATAAATAGTTAGTAGGGTTTCAAAGTGGAATTGCTATATGTTTAAGGCCCTGTGTTTTGTTCGCATAACCAGGTGCCGTGAATCCAGTTTTTGATCCAAATCTTGAATTTTTGAATCAGTTCTTGGCAATATTCTCTATTTTTGTTATTATTCATAAAACAGGCACAGTCTGAGTAGACAAGAATAGTTCATTTTTATACTGTAACTGTATCATGCTGCTGAGAAGTAGTTGCTAAGAAACTATTCACATTACACTGCAGGTAACTGTTAATTTTCTGCTTTAGCTCAGGCAGAAACAAAAGAAATACTTAAAATAACTGTATTTACTGTGGTCTGTTTGGTCAGTGAGAGCACTTTGCTTGTGTTTTTTGACTTTGCCCCTTAGATTACCCCTTTTCCATGAACTTGGTCATTTTATTACGAACTCTGCCTGTTTTTGGATTATGACTTTGCCTATTTTCTTGTGTGTCTCTGGTCGCCATCTTGTTTTTCTCCCTTGTATCAACAGTGGTGACCCTCCTTCGATTATTCTTCTGACCTACAAACTGTATACAACTCTTTGTCTCAAAAATTCGTCTCTTCTTCTTCACCACCATCTGTGATTGTGCTTCCCTCAGAATCCGACAATAACATTACAGCAGTGAACACCTTGGCTTGTGCCAGTGATCACATCTGTACCTCATAATAATCACTCTATTGGGTTCTTTAGCCGTGTACTTCCATTGCGTACATCCACTTCAAATGTAAGCACATTATGACTTTGTACTCATTGCCCTTTAATGAAACGTCTGCTGATGACAATGATTTTGCTGGTTAATTTCATAAACTTGAGCAAAGAGTGTGAAAGCGAGCCTTGAAAATAAGAAAAAGCCCATAATTGTTACATTTTTCAAATGGAGACATCTGCATTCAGACTAAAACTGTTCTCCTATATGGCTTAAACCTGAACACACTCATTCATTTCGTATGTATTGTTCAAGGCTTAAGCCATTTCCTTTACATTTGTATAACTCAGTAAGTTTCTATGTGAGTTTTTAATTTTTGCCAACCTGTACCATATAGAACATTTCGCATCAACCCATTTCTAACACTAATTTAAACTCTTCTTTCCTTACATACAATTTATTACCTGCTCCTTAGTTTACAGATCCGAGTCTCCTAGACACTAGATCAAATTACTTTTTACCTACGGCTCATACCTATATTACACCATCGCCCTTGTGTGCAGTGCAGCAGTGTCTAACTTCAAGTTTCTGCCAGTAAACGGCACAGAAGCTTTAAAGCATGTGGTCTTTATTTCCTAATCCCCTAATCATGAACAGCTGAGAGTGGACCAGAGCTTAGCTTCGTGATGAAGGCTTGCTCTGTGAGTTTGTGAGATCTGTTGTTGTTTATGACGTACATGAATCGTTTAAGTGACGTTAATGGTCAGGATTCGTGCATGCAGGTCATTACAGGATGCAGATTTATTCACACTAATTCCAGATATGTTACTTTTAAACACAGATATGTCACTTTTAAGCATCAAGGCCAGGAGATCAGATTCAAGCAAAAACTGGGAACTGGACAGTAAAGTTTGTAATGGAACATATTTTGTGTTGTGTATAGGGAGTCCTTATATAACTGAAATACAACAATATTTTTCCTAGTTGGAGCGGTGGTGTTGACTTAGTGGATAGCATACTTGCCTCTGGACCAAGAGGTCATGGGTTCGAATCTTCCATTTGGCATGCCACCACTGGGTATAACCTTTAACCCCAAGTTGCTCCAGGGAGACTGCCCCCTGTGTTTAGATAAAAGCGTCTGATAAAGGGGGTAAATGGCGACGTTGTGGGTATGAAATGGAAGCTGAAACCCAACCTGACCTGACCCCCAACTCCAAGACCTGATCCAACTGGTACCACTAAATTTGAAACCTAACTCAAACCAGCTCACACACCAGATATACATTATCATACAAACTGTTAAAGCTTTAAATGAAAAAACAAGAGGAAATGTTTGCTTTTTGCCAACCCATCCCATCACTCTCACGGTCCACAGTTTCATCAATCTCCGTAATTGTCCACTCTTTAAACTCGGAAGCTATTCCAAACACACACACTTGAAAAGAAATACATAAGACACCTGGAATCAAGACAGAAAGAGGGAGACTGAAAATGTGTGAAATCCACTATGTACAAAAACTACCATAAATTCCAGACTATAAGCCGCTACTTTTTTTAAATATATGTGTTTTTTTTTTCATTTTGCCTCATAACCAGACCTGGCGCCAGACACAGATTTGCGGACGGACCTATTGGGAGGCCACACATTTTATAGCCTTGTTTCGGGTTGATATATTTTATGCTTATCTATGACGAGTGTTTAGGCTCAAACTCCTGGACCAATCCCTGAGGCTCGTATTCCCAGGGCGGGGCCAAATGAGTCCGAGGGCGGGCACGGCCCCCTAAGCCCCGCCCATGGCGAAGATAAGGAAGATGAAGATGGCAATTAATGACTTTTCCTGGTAGCTGCAGTATATATACCGTGTATATTTTTACCGGCCGTTAGGAGATGGAATGTTGTTCTTGCAATGTTCAGTAAAAAAGCAGAAGCAACATAATTTGTGTTACTGATTCGTACGTGAGACACATGTCGCTTAAAATCTGGTGCGGCTTGTAGTACAAAATAGATTTTCTTTCTAAAATTTGAGCAAGCGGCTTTTTAGGTGCGCTCTGTAGTCCGGAATTTACGGTACTTCATAGAAAACTAACCCAATTCTGAAATGTAATGAACTGGCCCATAAGATTTTGTCATGCTCAGGTCAGGTAGCAGACCTGAAGAAAGCGAACCCTTGTGGATACCACCCCAGTGGCTTGAAGGACGCCGTGAAAAGTGAGGGTTACATGCATTTTTTTGAAGTAAGTCTATTTGGAAAGAGCTGATCAGAAAGTAGCAGTGTGATTGATAGATAAAGAGGGAGCCATGTGTCGCTAATTACTCATCTCTGTCTGGTCCTGCAGTCTGAGTGCTGGTCATTTGGGCTGCGTCCTGCTGGCCCTGAGAGAACACCGCTCCGGCAGCAGGAATCAGGTTTCAGCCTCTGAGCGCTGATACTGGGCACCAAGCCACCATCTCAACTCTGCTAATGGACATACCAATCTTGTGTGTGTGTGTGTGTGTGTGTGTGTGTGTGTGTGTGTGTGTGTGTGTGGATTGGGGTTTGCACATTCATGTTTTGTGTAAATGACAATACATGCATGAAACAACACACCAAACAAATATCTAAAAAGATATATATCGATAAAACCAGCCAATTTCATTTCTTATGATTGACATTTTCCACTCTAGTAGTTTCAGTTAAAAAGAGTTTTATTGACTCACAGATCTGTCCATTCTCAATAATCATATAGCTTAATATGAAATAAATACATAAGCTCCTTCCAAGCTCATCCTCCCAGGTCGACTCGCCTCGAGAGGCGACACCACTGTTGGCTCCGCCTGTGCTGACTGTGGCCTTATGGGCTTGTCGTGAAAAAAGAGGCGGCCCACACACCAGCGCCTAAGCTAGCGGATGAGTTAGCCCCAGTCAAACGCCTGCTCTGAACACACTCCCAGGCTCCGGGTCGAAGATGCGGCCCCAGCCCCTTTCTGTCCCCAAAGATGCGGCCCCATCCCCTGGATCCATCCCAGAATCCTATGTTTCTGCTGTTGGGGAGTCGACTGAGGACCGGGGATTTCCCTCAAACATATTTTTTGGTTGGGGGTGCTAGAGGGATTTAAAAGGGCTCCACCCCGGAGGAGAGGGAGGGGATTGTGTCTCCTACAGGACTTTTCATTTGGGTTATATCACTAAAGCCAGGAACCATCTGATAGCTACAGCACACACATTTCACCCTCTCCGCCCTCAGCGTGTGAGTCAGAATGGTGCTTTTAATAGTAAAATGTATGAGTAGAAGGAGTGTGAGTAAATGCGGAGGTGGGGACCAATTTGTAACCCTTTCCTCAGTAGCACTGCGGTTCTCAGTGAGTGTCTCTGCCTCCCTGCCTTAGCTGTGCTCTTTTTACACTTAACCAAGGGGGGGGCGGGGGGGCGGGGGTGCAGCCAGCCATGCCTGATTGGCAAGAACGCCTTTGTTTTGGTTCCACACTGATTGGCTTGATTTTTACAGCAGCAGTGTGCTCTGACCATGATGGTCTGACATCCTGTTTTTTATTTGTTTGCTTACATCTACAACAGTACCTGAATGACTGTCTGACTTAAATGCACTCGCCTGCAGCAGTTTGTGCTGCTATACATTTAATTAACAATCCCCAAAGGGATTGTCTTCTTTCTCAAGCCTGTATTTCCTAGACATAATGGAGCTCAGTTTTACATCAATATATGCTTTTGTACATTTTCTTTCACCTCTGAAATTCAGCTCTGAGAATGAGTCTTCCTTTAGTCTTAGATCCCAGTTTAGGGTCTTAATATCTTCTCTCTTTTCTCAATTTATCTCACATAATGAGATATTTAGATAAAGCATAAGGTCCACATAAATCTTGAATGACTTATAAACAAGCCTCTGAAATTTGTCTTAGTAATCAAAAGTCTTGACAGTTTTTAATATCTATAATATTGTTAAGGAGGATGAAACTGAGAGGCCAATGAGAAGAGCAGAAGATTTTCTGTCTTAAATTGATTTTTTCTTTGGCCCCATATTTCTCCTACAGGCGAGAAACAAGTAGTAGTAGTAATAGGAGTAGTAGTAGTAGTAGTAGTAATAGTAGTAGTAGTAGTAGTAGTAGTAGTAATAGTAGTGGTAGTAGTAGTAGTAGTAGTAGTAGTAGTAGTAGTAGTATAATACATTTGTTGTATAAGTTTGTTGCTGCTTATTTATTTTGTATTATTGGTAATTTATTAATTATCATGAAAGTTGATGATGATTATAATATGATTCATCCCACAGCAACACCATCAGTAATATTAATTCTTCTCCTTATTATTATTTTTATACACACACACACACACACACACACACACACACACACACACACACATGCACACTTTGATTAGAAAGGCTTTTAAAGTAAATGTGCTTTTAGTTAAACTGGTTCGTCTATCACCACCAATAAAAGTCTTTAGTTTCATCACAAATTAGAGCCACTGATTAGGTTTAATTAATTGTGATTGAGGTGCTGAGTGCGGTTTTGAAAACAAGGCCGGATGTCTTCCATGGAAAACCTTTTGGGAGAGAGGAGCAGCTCCTGGTGATGGCGCTGGTCAGGACGAGCTGCTGGACTGACCGTGTCTGATAACACACTCTTGTCCCGGGGCGAGGCTAAACACAGATAAGACCCTACAACACGCCTGATGGTTTTCCCTCCAACGCGCCTGATGGTTTTCCTTCCAACATGCCTGATGGTTTTCCCTCCAACATGCCTGATGGTTTTCCCTCCAACACGCCTGATGGTTTTCCCTCCAACACGCCTGATGGTTTTCTCTCCAACACGCCTGATGGTTTTCCTTCCAACACGCCTGATGGTTTTCCCTCCAACACACATGATGGTTTTCCCTCCAACACGCCTGATGGTTTTCCCTCCAGCACGCCTGATGGTTTTCTCTGAGTACAGGAGGCTCTGGGTAGAATGTGCAGGGTTCAGGGTGAAGAGAGGAATGCTTAGGAAAGCTTCTGGTTCAGGAAAAAAGAACTTTTTACAATTAATATTACAAATACTGTACATTCATTCAAAAGAACCAGACCAAACTGTTCAACTCCAAACAGACTTTCAACTGCTATTACAAGTCCAAACATCCATCCATTCTCTGTCCATTGGTCCATTGGTTCATCCATCCAAGCATCCATTCTTCTGTCAGTAGTCCATTCATCAATCTATCCATCCATCCATCCATCCATCCTTCTGTCCATGCTTTTTTATCCATAAGTCCATCTGTCCATCCATCCATCTATCCATCCATCCCTCGTTCCATCCATCCATCAATCCATACATCCATCTGTCCACGCATCTTTTCATCTATTAGAGTTGAAGCCTGGTGCCCAGAATGTCTTGTTCTGTGAAGCATTAAGATTTTCCTTCACAGGTGTCCCAATACTTTTGTTCCTATAGTGTACATTCAGTAGTCTGTTTGTTTACACTACATTTGCACAATATTGGGATGTAAAAAATACTGCACAATTTTAGTTCTAGCATAGAGTTTACATATTAGTAGTGTATGTGGATTGTCTCTGTCTTTTTGGAGCCACACCAACTTGTCTCACTGTATTTCTGTATATTTCTGCTGGAATGAAGTTTATTTTGAAAAGCAGAGTGTCCTGCTGGCTTCTGGGACCGTGTCTGTTTGCTGTGAGATCTTTACTCCTCAGGACGGTGTGCAGCCAGCTCCTGGTGGACACTGTGTGTCTCCTAAAGGACCTGTGTCTCTGCAGTCCCTGTATGAGTCTTTTTTTATTGCTCCATCCCTGCTTTCCCTGTGTGTTTGCTGCTCTTTCTCTGTTTTCACATTAAAATCAGATCACTAAGTTCCTGCATATGCTGTTATATCATCCATGATATCCTTCAATACATCAATACATCATCAACACTTAAACACATTTGCTCTAGATTAACAAATGTCAATATATTAACTATGGCTTAATATGTAAATACAAAAATATATGACGCACTATTTTTCAGTATATTTATTATGGCTTAGTCTATTTTTTAAATATATCATCACTGTCTGGCTAAAACCTCATATGTCCAAAATTGCTATTATTGCTGAAACTCAAAAATCTCTGAATATTCCAAATAAATGAATACTGTGTCATCAAAACTGGTATAACAATTTTCATCAATTTTCATTGTTTAATAATGTCTACATTCTAATCATTTCTACATGTCAATTTATGAAAAGTTACGAGGTTTCTGCCAGACAGTGGCGATATATTTATTATGGCTTAGTCCATTTTCAAAATATATTTATTTAGGCTTAATCTATATTTTGAAATATATTTCTTTATTATAGCTTAATATATATTTGTATATATTTATTATGGCTTAAGATATATATTTTTATATATTTATTATGGCTGCATATATTTTTTTAATATATGTATTATGGCTTCATATATTTTTTAAATATATGTATTATGGCTTCATATATATATATATATATTTTTTTTTAATATGTATTATGGCTTAATATATATTTTTTATATATTTATTATGGCTTAATATATATTTTTATATATTTATAATGGCTTAGTCTATTTTTAAAAATATTTACTATGAATAAAGTAAAAATATTTTTATTATGATGTAATATACATCCAATAGAGCTAATGACCAGCTCCAGGCTGTTCTCCCTCAGTCTCAGTGTTACTGAAGTGGCGACCAGCTGTGGTGAAGTGAATCCTCCCGATAAGGGAACGCGTAATTTTTTCGTGGATCATTTCATGCCGTTTTTGCCACAAATGGCTTTACGTGCAAGTGAGGCGGAAATGGACTCTCCGTCTGGCCGGGTGGCGAGGGAATAATGGGGGAAATGCACGGAGAGGCCGCTGTGAGAGAGGGAAGTTCAGGTCAGCACAGAATAAATTAAAACAGACGCAACAGAACAGATTTGTTACAAGGATTTTTAATTATAAGCTCTGTACGAGTGCAATTACCATCAAAATATTACATACTTGCTTCAAACTGCATCGTATCCACACCTGGTGTGACCTGGGACTGGCTCGTATTCTGATCAGATTTCAGCGCACGTCTTAATACTCTCGGGATGAAAGTCAATTACTATGTGGCGAATATGCAAATCAGCACATAAACAACAACCAATCACCACTTTCCTCTGTTGTGTTAATGAAAAGCCCAGTTTTGCAGCCACACTGTCAGTGGTTAAAGAAACAGAATAATGATCTCTGACATTAAAACACGGTGAGATGGTGAAAGACGGCAAGGTGAAGGTGCAGTTGAAACAAACCTGAGTTTTACTGGAGGGAGCTGCTTTTCCAGAGTAGATACAGAATTAGAATCACTCGTTTAGGGGAGAAACCTCTGAGCTGGCAGTCTGGAGGGGGCGCTCTCTTCCATAATTAGAACAGCAAGGGGCGCTGTGACAGCAGTGGGAGGGGTTTTGGGTGGTGGGCGTGTCTATTCCATAATCAGGACAGCAGGGGGCACTGTGACAGCAGTGGGAGGGGTTTTGGGTGGTGGGCGTGTCTATTCCATAATCAGGACTGCAGGGGGCGCTGTGACAGCAGTGGGAGGGGTTTTGGGTGGTGGGCGGGTCTATTCCATAATTAGAACAGCAGGGGGCGCTGTGACAGCAGTGGGAGGGGTTTTGGGTGGGGGGGCGTGTC
>JBBMFX010213130.1:0-20706 GCA_037832545.1 Rhabdalestes septentrionalis | reverse complement strand
CAGCGTTGGGATTTGAACCCACAACCTTCTGATTGCAGGGGCAATTCCCTAACTACTAGGACACAAGATGTTAACATAATTACAGTTTAATTTCATTTTATTATTCAAAATGCTTGAAGAGTTTCAGTTCTACCACAGGAAAGGCCACTAGGAGACCCTCAGGAATATCTGCATCCCAACAGTTTAAGAATTAACATTTACTGCATGTTGTATACAAATTATATTTTATTGGTACATATATTTGGGTGCTTTTGGTAGCGAGTCTCACAGCCTGTTTTTACTGGCAAACACACATGGAAGCAAGTTTCATTGAACTACATTTCGTTCATATGAAAAACAATAACAGTAACGAAACTTATGACTGTCAGAACTCAACCCTAATTCACAACAGAAATCAAGATTAGCCCAAATCAAGTCATTCAGTTACCCTTAGGCCTAGGTTCTTCTTACCGGATATCAAGTTAGGAGACCTGCATGCCACTAAACGCATTAAACATCCTCAATGTAAACAAAAAATGATGCCAGTGAGTCACCAAATGCAGGAGATGAGTCCCGTGTGTGAGCAGAGTGCAGGGACAAGACTGGAGACCTGTGTGCACAGTAGACACTCCATAATTCTATTAGATCATGAGAGGAAATCTATTACGCTTCCTTACAGCATGAATCATTTGTTTGGTCCATTTGCAATGACGCAGCCGGTCGTGGCACCTTTGAATATCAATCAGCGAGAGGGGATGAATGCAATTCGCCACTCGACGGGACCTTTTGAGAGGGGAGAAGTGATGATGCATCAGCCGATCACCCTAATTCACGATAGAAAAAGTAACTCGCAGTAACATTCATTGTGATTAAGGAACAATTAGTGCAGACTCGCAGGAGATCGGGGGATGCTGGTGGCTGCCAGCAGGCCCTCCAGGTGCTGAATTAAGGCCATTAGAGATACAAGGCCTCTGGCTGTCTTCCACACTGCCGCACAGCTGGACAGTGTCACCGCAGACGTGCGTGGGGCTGAAGAAAAATAATACGTACATATTTTTCTGGATTGGACAATTGAACGGTTCGCCGGAGGATGTGGGTTCGGTGTTTCCAATGTTTTGATACACCCCCTCCCCCCCCAAAAAACCCTTCCTGTTCCATCGAGAAAGCGCAGGTTCAACAGTTCCAAAAAAGCAGATGGCCCTGATAAAAATCATGAATTCACACTAACTACAAATTATTCCTTCAAAAACAAAGCAAAACAAAACAAAAACCACAGAGGTGTTTGAGAAAGGTGGGCATGAAAATGCCTTATTATTTTCTAGCATTAAAAAGTAGAGGTTACTCTACAATTGTTGTTGTTTTTCATTGTACATCAATACACTAAAAGGACAAAAGTATTGGGACACATCGATTTTTCAGTGTTTGGTTTAGACTCATCATTCTAGTGAAGGACTATCTTAATGTTTCAGAACGCCAATACATTTTAGACAACGCCATGCTTTCAACTTAATGGACCCAGTTTGGGGAAGAACGGTTTCCATTCCAGCAGGACTGTGTTCCAGTGCACATAAAGAGTTCCATAAAGACGTGGCTGGAGGAGTTGTGTAAGAACTTGGAACAGAGATTATGATCCAGACCTTCTCATCCAACATCAGTGTCTGACCTCATGCTCTACAGAATGAATGGGCACAAATTCCCACAGACACTCCAAAATCTTGTGGAAAGCCTTTCATGAAGGGGGGGACAACACCATTTTAATGTCTATGTATCTAAATGCAATTACATTAAACGCTCAGGCGTCCCTATAGTTTTGTCCATATGCTGTCTGTCCTGCCTGTGCACTAAAGGGAGGCTTAACTGTACATTCACAGGGAAAATTTAT
The DNA here is from genome assembly GCA_037832545.1 of Rhabdalestes septentrionalis. Taxonomy (NCBI): domain Eukaryota; kingdom Metazoa; phylum Chordata; class Actinopteri; order Characiformes; family Alestidae; genus Rhabdalestes; species Rhabdalestes septentrionalis. Next base: position 18,845 of record JBBMFX010213130.1, on the reverse strand, counting down.
GAATGGGAATGGCTGGGCATACATCACAGCTTGTAGGCCACAACTCGGGTAACACAACTTAAAAAGTCAGCCACTTGTAGTTATGAGATCCAGAGCAGCTCCTTGTGATAAACTGGGAAATGTTCAAACATGCATCATTAGCAACGACCAAAGAGTTGGTTTGCAGACTTGGCTAGGATGAGTTCTCCAAACAAACGTTTTGCTTTTGCTAGATGCCTGGCAACAGTTAGAATTTGTGCTGGACCACGAAAGTAGGCCAAGTATAATAAAGATTCTTGACTGACCTCCCCTCTGGTCACTGCTGTCCATTTTTAAAGCAGGCATTTGCGAAAGTTTCAAGGGCCATTTTAGGGACAGGAAAGATCAAAAATAATCTGCTTGCTGCCAGGGAAGAACTTCTAAGTACAATTTAACTTCCAGTTAAATTATAAAGACTGAATAATCTTTACTTCCCCATCAAACTCCTCATGCTTTGTATTTAGCTTTAGGACTTCAAACCCAGCATAAACTGCTAATGACAATGTTCAGCTGGCTTACACTTTACTGCTTAATTCTTATCCGCAACACACTGTGTTTCTGACAGTCTCTGAGAGACGTCTACCATTACATTCTAATGGATCTTCCCTCTGGTTTAACCAAGCGCTGCTGTTTCATCTCACTCGAACTGCATTCATCCTGACTCTCTTATCCAGTGTTGACCAGAGGAGGATGGAGTTTCTTCTTCTGCTCTTAAGTGTTTTTCCTGCCAGGTTTAAATCTTGCTGCTCATCAGGAGCCATGACTCCAGACTCAGGTAAAGCAGCTTGGAATCCAGATGTATTTAAATAATTACATATTTACATGGTAAATTACACAATGAAATACGTGTATTTTATATTCGCTTTATATTCCTCAGTGACAGCTTCACCTCTGCAGCTTTTGTTCCATTTTTTTTTCATGCCAAACAATGAAAGGACATTTTTTCCTCCCACAAAACAATACATACGTGGTTTAGTGTCCAACCAAATTTCTCCACACGTTTCAATGGGGTAGGGAAATTATACTTAATATGGAACTTAATTTTGTGCTTTTGTTACCACTGATGTTAACAGTGAGCTCGAGTATTTATACAGATGGGTCACATCCAAGAATTGCCATTTTCACCACTTGCTTTCTTTGGAACACACATTTAGAGCTAGCTGGAATTAGCAGGATAGTGAAATAACAGGAAAGGTAGGGGGGCTTGACACTGCAGACTGGCTAACCTAGGCTTGCCTGGTCTTGTTTTGCAAACAGTAACTAGTCTTGGAGTAAGAATTTTTTTTTGTTGAAACCAAAACCAGGCCCATGTGTGCAAAAGTCATTTATTGCCATTGAAGACAGTTTAGATTTAGTTTCAAGTGCTCGACAGACTCAAATTCGGGATACTAAAACCACGATGGCAAAGAGGCACACTGCCTGAAAAGGCACTGTAAGGTTCTTGAGCTATCTTTGGATGTTTATTAAGTAAGATTCATTTGGGACACTACAACACGGCTCCATTCTTTAGTGGCTATGTAACATCCAGAATTATGCCTCATATTTGAATGCTGAATCCTCTCTTCATCCAACACTTGCCAAAACTGTTTGCCCCTGGTGTATTTAGAACCTCTTACTGATACCCCTAGTCTCTTAGGATAAATGATCTTAAATGTACAATATACATTTCCATATATGTATGTATATATATATACTCATATACACATTCCACTCATAAGTCCTACACACTGGGGTTATGGCCGTATGTGTTCAGCCTGTATATGTATGCATGTATGAGTGGGCGGGTCCTGCTATTCCAGTTCAGCCCTGACAAGTCACTGCAAACAGCTCTAACAGCACCACCTTCCCATGTGGGGTCTCGTGTTAAATGGGAAGACTTGAGGGCAGACTGGGAATAAAGACATTCCTGGTTAAATCTGCGTCATTAGAAGCAGAAGGGCTAAAAGTTTATGTGAAACAAAGTAGGCCGCTGGTATGTCAGAAACAGGGAGCTTCAAAGAGCAATTGCACGAAAATAGCGTCAAATTTAAAATCATTTTGACATTTTTAAAACAGCTACTCGAAATGACTGATCAAGCTCAGGAGTTTAAAAACTTCTCAAGACTTTATTAATACATTAAGTGTTTTGCAGTCCAAAGAATAAGGATGATAACACGCAACAAACAGAGTCAGACAGTTTTGTTTTACTGTACAACAAGCTACAGAAAATGTCACAATCCAGAAAGTCCAGAGGTCCATGCACACTATTCTAGGTCAATATACAATTTCTACAACAAAAAAAAATGCATCCCAGTGTCTACTTACACTACTCTTGCTTTCACTAAGCCATTCTCTGAAGAGGAAGCAGGTCTGCCTTCATCTCCATCCACAGCTTCCGTGGCAACGCTATGAGCGCCCACAACGATGGCCACCCTCTTAAGATTCTCAAACCTTTTCTGTCGCTCCTCTATTGCTGTGCAGGCGGCAATGACCTCGTCGCTCACAAAGTCTTCATAATCGCGCTGCAGTTCAGGAGGTGCGTTAATTAGCTGCTGAGCTGAGTCTTCCTGCACAGTTTTCTGCTGGGCTACGCGCTTCTGCTCCCGAAGATGCAGCGCCCATCTCAAGTCCTTCTCCCAAAGGTGGCGCTCGAGCGGATGGAGATGCACGGCCACCTGGAAGGACCGCACCGCCTGGAACGGACACACACTGTCAGGCATTTCTCCAGCACATTCATCAACATTCACCAATGAACAGGGCTCCCACCCTAAGTCAGACTTAAAATTCCCTGGCTTTTCCATGACTTTCCCAGACCAAAAAGCAGAATTTCCATGAGCTCCCATAGAAAGAAAAGTTCAATATAACATTTGGATGCTGAGCAGGCAGGAAAGGGCATTTTTTATGTTTGATTTACCTACTCTGGATTTTGCTCTTCTGTCATCATCACTCTGGGTGAGCCAGTCCTTCATTTTTTTACCAAATATCTAAGTTAGTAAGCGTAATATGTTGACACAGACTTTGTAAAGATTTTGTGTTCTAGAATGTAGCACATTTTTTAGAGCAAGAGTGGTTTCAAGCAAAACAAAAACACTAACCGGGAACAAAGCGTAAATACACACCAGGCTACTTTTTTTAAAAACTATTTTTTACTATTTTTGGCTGCTATAAATAAAATTCCCGGATAATTCCCTGACTTGTCACTGTCTGGAAATGCCTTTACTGAAATTCCCTGATATTCCAGAAATCCTGAATGAAACAGGATTTGGTTTCTACCCATTTTTATGTACACACTTATTTGTAGCCCTCTCTCATATCTGCTGCACAATCATCACAGCTAGCTGCTGTACAGCTCTGTAATCTCCATCCTGTTATCCCACCACTACCTGTTCCAGTAATTAAGTGCTGGAACACACTGCTTCTGTCTGTCTCTTGTGGAGGCCCAGTATATTAAGGATCATTTCAATACTTTATTGGCTCAAGTGAAGTTCATTAGAGGAACCTCCTGAGTGGTGATGGACTGGGTGAACAACAAGTTTGACCTTAGCAGCAGGAACCATAAGGACAATTCTGTTTAAAGACCTGAAAAGAATAAGCAGAAAAACCTCCTTGTAAGTATCATTGCAGTTGAATACTTGTAGAAATTAAATGCCAAACCCCACTGATAAGCAGTTCATATGGTTAGTTGGCTCACTTGGGCTAAACTAGCAGAGGGCTACAAAGTGCACTTCTGTAACAAATGTGTGAGATACAACGAAGTTTCTCTGTGTGATACAAGGCCTTACGTAACAGGAGTGTTGCTTTCATGAATGAACTGTTGTCCTTGAAAAGTCTAAAAATGACTTGAAATGTTTGCAAACAGGTAGTCTTGACCGTTTCATGGCACTCAGCTGACCAGTGCACCACTTTAGTAAGCTCACATAACGATTATGTACATATCAGTTTGGACACAGCTTCTCATTCAACGTTTTTTCTTTGTTTTTATTATTTTCTACATTGTAGATTAATATTGAAAACAAACAAAATTATGAAAGAACACATGGAATTATGCAGTAAACAAAAAAAGACGTAAACCAGAATCTGTTTTGTAATAAGGTCATGACTGATGTTGTTTCTACTTAGTTAAGTGGCCCTTGCCGTATTGTGGAGTAGAGCCGTAGCGGAATAGGGTAACCCGACCATCACAACTGATGGTCCCAAACACTGCCAGAGCTAATGACTTCCGCCTTCAAGTCAAACCCAGGGCAGCTGCAAGTAGAAACCTCCCCATATTTTTGAGAATCAAAATGCTCTCCAAGATGAAAATGGGGATTCCCCTGAACCCAAGAAGTCTGGTACTGTTTTTCTATGTGGAATAAGAACACAGCGGTAAGAACGGCCCCGGAGCTGGAGAACTTCCATCACAAATGCATGTTTCCTATCAGTGACGCCGAACTGAAGACACTGCTGTTCTAGCACCTGCTGAGATAGTTGTACTTCCTGCTGGAGGACAGTAATTATGATAACTAAAAGCATGTGGTCTACAGATGTGTGTAACTCCCTATAACAACTAATGCAAAGTCAAATAACATTACAGCAAATCAGCTGAGTCTCAGTAGGGCTTCTGGACTACTGTTACCCTACCATTAAACTGGTCTGGCATCCCACCCAGTCAAACTCACCACCAAATTGCTGCTATTAGAGGGGCAATATCTAGTTCTTGCCACAGTAGACCAATATCTCACTAGCAATTAGCAATTAGCTATTTTTTAGAATGATCAGATCATATCACTACTGAAGGTCCATACATTTGTAGGGAATATACAACGCATTCACGTATGAAGTGTGTCCACTGCTGTTTTTAAAATAATGGTAATGGTACTTCTCCTGCCTCACATATGATTAACGACACCCCATAGGACAAAAAACATGGCTTTTTTGAAGGGTCTTCCACCCAATATGGGACCCACTGTGTGTGATATAACTTTACCACCCACATTTGAACCCACACCGACTCAAAGAATGGAGAGTGAAAATATGACCGCTTCCATGGTATAGAATTCAGTGTGCCGTAGTGTAACACCTGGCTTTAAGAATGCAAAAGCCTCATTTGTAGTTCCTTGAGCAACAGCAATGTTCTTATCACAGAAGTTAATGGGTTAGCCTCTCTTGGTGGCCACAGAAACACTATTCACGTGCCCGCAACATGATGCTTCAGAGAAATTGTGCAGCATTTCCTCCACTTGTTAAGACCTAATCTGTTTAAATTTGCTGATCCTGACACCGGAATCCTGCGTCAGCATGCACGTCAATGAAAATTTGACCAAAGCGGTTTGTTTAAGGTGCCCCTATCCAGTTATTTAGAAGAGAACTTCATGCCCAGGGCCCTTTTAACTTCTGTTTCACTGATTACGTTGGATGTTCATCCTATACATTAATATGCTGGTAAAAGGAATGGTCTCATCACGGTCAATCAGCTACCGTGGCCTCCAAACTTTTTAGTAATAGGGCTCTTTGTGCTGTTTTCCATCAAGAAAACAGCATTTCCCCAGTCCTATTCTGATATTTGATGATGGGAATGGGATGTGGAATTGAGAACACTGTTGATCTTGGGATGTGCATCATGAGGGCATGAGACAGAGCTACTGGCATCTGCGCAAAATATTCTAACCACAATCCAACTGACAGGGAATGGAAAAGTAGGGGGTCATTACCGATATTATGATGGTCAATGTTGATACTTCAATGAAACTATTCTTAACCATCATCATTATTTCTTAAACATTACTTCTCAACTATTACTAATCTCTGAATCCAACTCATCATGTCAGCATTAGCCCTCATTTTCTCAAGGAGATAATATTTATCATCCCTGTGCCATCTTATTTGATAAACATCACTCTGGCTTCCGGTAATCGCCACAAAACTGCTGAAGTCAAGGCTTTCCTTACAGAACCTGGCCTCAATACTGTTGGAAAGAACAGAAGCCGAATTCGGAAAGAACAGAAGCAAAAAAAATAAATAAATAAAAAAAAGCTTCTTCCAGCATTTCTACAGGCTTTTGCAGATAGGACTCATGATGAGTCATGAATAAATCTGCCCTAATCAAAAGTTAAGATTTGTTTGCCAGCCACATAACAACAATGACAACATGACAAAGTTCTCACATTGCAGTCAACATAATTGAGAAGATGGAAAAAACAGTTCCTGGAAATGGACAATATTTTTTCCCCAGGTAATTCTAGACTATTACTTTTGGTCCTTTTATCATGACAATAAGAATAGTAGGGGTGGGCATCTATATCACTTTAAGACTTTAAGTTTTCTAAGTTTTCTAAGCATCATTTTTAAGTTTTCTAAGCATCATTGAATTTTTCACAGACAAAATGTGCCATCACAACCAAACTGTGTCATCATAACAAAACTGATCTTAATAATGATAAGATATAATATTGGCATCTTCTAAAGGCATCGTTTTCAAATTATGCAAAAAAAGAGTTTTAGGCCATCTAGTGCTGTGAAAATAAACCTAATAATAACCAATAACCAATTTCATTGCTGTGTTCTTTAAAGAGCATCAGATGAGTGCCAGATACTGGATTTACCAGGTGGTTTAATGCTTGCAATATTGCATTTTGTCTACATTCTGCAGCCATGCATTTTACATATACATATACAGGGTACACATTTAAGAAAAAGACTAAAGCAGTTTAATTTACCTATCTGTTCTGCAGTACCTACAAAAGACAAGCTAAAATTCATGGTGTGTTTCCAATGGAAATGAGATGGGAAGTCATTTATCTCAGTGACTGATAATGGCAGTTGAAGCAATGCAATTATTTTCCAGTGTGCTCTGGCTGATTTACCGGCTCATCACGTTGTCTGTACCATCTATTGCCATCATCAGTCTTTCGCTTACACATGACTAATTGAGCCTTCTGAATGATGACGGAATCCTATCCGAAATTTGCAGCATGAAGTTATATATATATGCAAATAAATGCTAATGTCCATAATTTCATTCATAAAACTGCAATTTCCAAAATCCAACAATAAAAAACCCAGAAAAATGAAATGTATCTATTAATTCTGGCTTGTTAATATGAAACCTCAGCATTCTATGTTCAATTATTTTTTATTCTATTCCCGTAAAAGAACAGTGAATGACCTTTGAGTTTGAAAGTGTGCTATATAAATATATCTGAGTAGATTTGTCTTAATTTGACATCCTAAGTCTTGAGTGAAAACAACTGCAATGAGGAATGGAGGCACAGTCAGAGGGCATTTAAGGGTTTAACTGAGTAAATTCTTCTATTAAGGTGGACAAACTAAACCTCTGAAGGGCAGCGTACCTGAAGCTGGATTAGGATACCTAGAGGAGGCCTAGGCTTATGACAGTATGACAGAAAGCTTGGCTCTAATCAGATTTAGATGCTGTGCACGTGGAGAAATCTGAGCCTAGATCAGGCACATGATACATATAGGAGCAGATAAGCATCTCATTTAGTATCTGTTGAGAGATGTGAAAGTATGCAGAGGCCATTTCATCCCTTCACTAGACGTGAGGGCCACATATGGAACCTTAATATCAAGAACCTTTTCACCCAGTTTCATAAATTGTACCATTAATCACTAAATAAGGGGGAAAAAAAAACATTGCATATTATTTTGGGGGGGCCAAAAGCACTTTCCAACAGCTGAGCTCACTTCGCCACACTGTTCTCACACGCAAATGCAGATCCAACGGCAAACTAAACATTTACTTTACTCAGATGGGCTCATTCTCTCCAAAGGATTAACAGCCATTAGTCACCCGAAAGTGGGCGGTTTCTGTCTTGTGCAAAGAATTCAAGCACATTTACAGCCATTCTCTCATTATATCCAATACTAAATAAGTTGAGATGAACCACTTGTTGAAATCACATTATCAATGAGAGAGAGAGAGAGACAGATGGAAAGACAGGAGACATACGAGGGCAAAGAGTGAGAGAGATTGATTTACACAGTTACCAAAATAAAAGGCTCAAATAAATAACATGCACCATTCGCTCAGCCACTCCAGCCTCCTAATTGGCCAATAGGACTCACATTAAACAGACAGCAGGTTTAGATCTTGTACAGAAACACCAGATCATGTATCACCAAGACAGAACATCTGCCATCGCCAGAATGCGCTACAGCCAAGGATCTGTCACTCGTCAAGCAGGGCGATGTTTAATGAGAAATAAAAAGGGGTCTGGTGGACTTTCAAAGCTCTTTTTTCATCCAGGGTCACAATAGCTTTCGCAGAAACTAGGAATAATATTTGTGCTGAAATCAATCTTAAATCGGTTCCACTTTGCAACAAGATTGCCTTTATGAAGGGTTCATACTAGGGCTGTGCAAGTTAACTCTATATTATTATCACATTAACGCATTATTTACTTTACGCTGACAATTATTATATCGTGCATTTACCTAGTTTTGTTTGGGGTGGGGTTGGGGGGTTGTGCTGGGTGCGTGCAGAGCTCTACATCTCTGCTTTCATCCGGGAGGGAAAATGTGTGTGTGTGTGTGTGTGGGGGGGGGCTTACATCCACTATAATGGCTCTGGCAGCCATGCTTTGGACACTGAGGGCAACTTGTTTTTCTATAACAAACTTTGGCAGTGGCAAACAAGCTTTTGGTTCTATATTTGATTTGTTTACATTCTTGTCTAAACTGACATGTAAAAAAAAAAACTAACGTTGTAACCATGTTAAAGAGAACACTGCATATATCTCTACTTTTTAAACAAAGTGCCCAATACAGTATTTCATGAATTAATTATTGCATTTGGCATATAACAATGTGACCAATGTCAGAAAATCATGTGATTTAAAATTTTCATTGTTACCCTGCATTAGTTTATGTAGAAATTGAGAAATGTCAATAAAATCTCAATAGGGAAAGACAAATAGACGCAAGAAATCTTTAGATATAAAAAGTTAAACCACAGAAAGAGATAAATGAATGTTTGCTGTAGCTCTACAGCAGTCTGATGTCAAAAGACAACAATGAAAACAACAGAAATCAATCCATCATGGTGACAGACCAAGAGTAATTTCTTATCAGGGGCTTAAACAACTCAACTAGACCTGAACGCTCACACCGTTTCCCGAAAGTGTGTCGGGCTTGGATCAGGATCAAAATTCACATTTGGGTTCTCAGAGCACTCCCACAGATATTAACCAGCAGTCCAGACTCATCTCTTCCGTAGTTCCCCGCTGGTGGAAAAGCCTGCCTAAGACAACAAGAGCAGCAGAATCCCGGTCTATCTTAATTTTTGTTTGTGTTCTTTGTGTTCTTGGTACTTCTACCTTTCTTTTTAACTTGTTTGTTTTTGCAGAGCCCACGCTGACATGACCAAGCCAGGCTGGCTTCCCATTTCTTCCTCATCACAAAGCATCCTGATCAGCCTCAGACGGTTCTGCTTCCAGCTTTCGACAGTCATCTCTCCAGCTTTGGTTCTTAAGTACGGTAAAGTGTGTTAAGTACTGTAATGTAAGCAACTCTAGGTTGGTTTAAAGCTTCACCCTGGTGTCCAGTGACTGTGTATCTCAGCTTTTGGTTTGTTTGTTTAATCACAAGCCTGTGCTTGAGTTTGTGTGTACACTTTTGATTTTGTTAAACCACGTATACTTTAGTTGTGTTTATGTTTTTGGACATGCTTGTTGATCTTTGAAATTATATCACTTGACTTTGTGGATTAAAACCCTATTAATTGGTTCATCAGTTGCATTTGTGTCTCCATGGTTCCTGCTCCTGTTCCATGTACAGGCATTACAATAGTGGGGGCAAAGGAGGGACAGGTCATTTCCAGTCCTGGAGGGTGGACTGTCTTTTCTTTTCTTTAACATCAGGTGTAATGGATTAGTGAATGTAAGCCCAAATCTTTATTGAAAACCTTATTTACCCTGTTTTTCTCTCCACAAAACTGTTATAGGTCTAACAGAACTTGTACTCCACAATATCATTTTATGCTAAACTTTTAACATCAGCTTTTTGCATCTTACACGTGTTTCTTCTTTTTTTTTATTCAAAGTGCCTCTGTCAACCTCATTTGTACTATTTGTACCATAACATGATCCAGTGGAGCCCACAGTGTGTTCCCTGTGTAGACTTTTGCTTAGTGAATCCTCCTCATGCTCTTAAGGAATTTCATGTTTTTATGGGTGTGGTCACTTTTGTTCCAAAAAACCCCCCAAAAAACGAACATGAATAAATCTAAACTGAAATGGAATTAGTAGCCCTGGTGCCATGCAATTGTTTTATGGCACAGTTATATTTCCTAAGAACAGGTCCTGAAGACATACTCTTGAGGATACGTGGCTTGAGTTTATTTTTAATACAAAATCATCCCTGGCAGTTGAAATCAATCCCAAATGCTGAAACAGTCCTAAAATTAAAAATGTCCCTAAAACTACATGGAGCACAAATGAATTGCTTATGTTCCCATTCCTGTTTCCCTCCTTCCATAGTGCTGTTGATTTGCCAAAGTATTGATTTCAGTTTTAAAGACATCAAATGTAAAGGAGAAGCTCAACTTAGGCAGACGTACACAAAACACTCGGACTTGACTTGACACGCTTGCCTTAAATTAGAAAAGTATTCCATCTTGCCCCCCCCTGCAGCTCTATTAGCAGGGTGTTTCTCCATGTTTTGTGGATCTTTCAGCTCTTGTCATTTTGCTAGACATTAACTATCACCAAAATGTCTTCAGGGCTAAAGGGGGGGTGGATAGATAGGTGTGTGCAAACACATGTAGGAGATTGCATAATATTTCAAATGTTAACATTGACTTTCAAGAACTTTTAAGGTTCACTTATACATTCAAGCAAATGCTAGGTTTAGCAAAGCATAAAACTATTGCAGACTGTCTGTCACTTTAGTGAAACTCTCCCTGTATTATTGTCCTGGTGCCAAGAATTTTTTTCCCCATAGGACGCACTATGAAAATAGTATTGCCAAAACAAGATCATGATGTGTTTTGTACACCACATCGGCAGCCCTTCCATACAAACACATACACACAAACATGTTCACACATGTAACTCAATGGCGTTCTTATTGCATGTAATCTTCCATGCCGCTGGTTCTGGGTGTGCTGAAATAAGCACTTTTTTTCTCAACAGCAGTAATAAAAAAAACTGGCAAGAAGTATAACTTCAGTCTCCTCATTCAGACTGACAGAGACATCGTGCCGACGGGGACAAGAGAGGATTAGCACTGAACAGGTTTATTACATATTGTACAAAGTCGAGGAAAATGAGAAGCAGAGGGAGGGTGAAAGGAAAAAAACAATAAAGAAAGAAAGAAAGTAATAAAGGAAGTAATAAAGAAAGAAAGAGAAAGAAAAAAAGAAATGAGGTAAGGAAAAAAAGCAATGAGAGTGGGATAGAGGGAGGATAGAGGAGAGAGAGAGATAGAGGGAGGGAGGATAGAGGGAGCGAGGAAAGAAATAAGAGAAAAGGGGAAAGAAAATGAAAGAAAAGAAAAGCAACAAAGCAAGGAAGGATGAAAGGAAGGGAGGAAAGAGGGAAAGAAGGAAGTCAGGAAAGAGAATGAGGGAGAAGGAAGAAAGAAAGAGAGAAAGAGGTGAAAAAAATGATAAGAAAGCAAGAAAGAAACTGTGAAAAGTGGAGTCGATTGGTATATTATTTGGAAAATACACCAGGTTTTTTAAAATGAGCCATTCAGTGGGTGACTGCGGAGAGTGAACATTTGCATTTGTTATTTCATAAAAGGTTAATGAAATACTGAGAAGGTCATCAACATTAGTGTTCACATCAGTCCAGCAGATCTGCCTAATTAATACTGCATGCTAATGACAGACCTTTTAATCTTGCCTTGCCCAAGTCACGTAAACTGTTTCATGTTTTGTTTCTGCAATAATTGCTTTAGCTTATGTTCCCTTAAATTAAATAGTAAAATTAAATTGATATCCCTATGTTCATTAAGTATGTCCATGTCCAACGGGTGTTTTCTTAAAGCATAAGAAAGAAGAAAAGGTTTCTGTAGGGCAACTATTACTTAACTAGAGAGACATAACTGATAAAATTCCATAGCCACCACCTAGAAACTCTCTTGCAGCCACCTCCTACACCACAGCATCTGCATCGAAACTACTCAGCAACCCCCATCCAACACATTTTCAAAACCAATGCAGATTACCTTAATGTTTTTATATGTGGAATCAACAGTTCTATTGTATGTGCAGGTACTGAAATAAAAAAAGCTACTCACCAGCTCCACCTCCCCCAGGTTCAACTGGGCGCGTCCCAAAGTTTGCCACGCCTCCCACCAGATTGGGCGGAGTTTGACGGCCGTCTCTGCTGCCTGCACTGCAGGGAACACCTCTTGAAGGATGATCAGCACCTACAAGTTGACAGTTTGAGTGCCATTAGTCAACTGTTGAACAATTGAAGCCAAGTCATGTGATCTTCTAATCAATCAGTTTGGACGATATGTATTATCTCTCATTTCCTCAGTCTAGTTAGTTTGATTCCATCCCTGTTCTTCTTACATTTAATTTTTATATTTATTATTTTTATGGAAAGAAACGGCGTTGCTTCTTTCAGGGTCCATGTACACTGCCAATCGATCAGACAATCAAGGGCCAAGTACTGATCATTTTAGAAAAGAGATTTTTGTGGTCCCCTCTGTAATATCTGGGGAGAGGGAAGATGATTGTGTTACAATCCGACATGCAGTTTGAAGGCATCGCTGGTAAAGAGGCGGAAAAGATGGAAAAAAAGTGGGTAAACACAAATGCTGATGAAGAAAATGCAGAGAAAAACACACAGCAAACTCATAATGAAACTTTATACTACAAAAGCTCAGGTAAGCAATAAAAAAAAGACAAGTGTAACTGTTTATTGTGATTTAATTATAAATAATAAGCACAGTCTGAATTCCTGGTTGGACCTTTTTTACGCAAACTTTATTTTTGTCCATAAAACCCTTATTTTAGGACGCATTTGTACTGTTTATCAGTGTAAAAAAATATGGGCTGCTTAGAATTTTCCCACTGAAAAACTCAGCAACACAGAGTCAAAATCCAACTTCATTTAAAGTGTTCCAAGAACTTTAAACTAAAGTAAAAAACGTAATTCCTTATGATTCTTCACATTTACAGTTACAGTTATATTTATGTTTGTTGAAAACTGACATAAAAACTGCTATTAAAAAATTATACACTGTGCCATACCTAAAAGTTCCTTTCTTCCGGGATCACTTTGACCTAAGCATGACACTGATATGCATTCAGTAGTTTTTAAATGACTGAATAGCCCAACAACCAGCATTATGGCTTTTACACCCTAAGGGCTTATATAGCTCCCATTTGTCAAGTGGTTTCAGAGTCAATACTGAATAGTACTTACAGAAAAACAAAACGCAAGATTATTTTTAATTACTGACCAATGAGTGTAAGGTAAAATTTTCAAAAGATCCAGTGAATTAAATACTGAAATAAAACCACACACACTGCAGGATTTCCTGTTCTCTGGCTTCGGACATGATCTTGTCCATAAATTTGGTCCCAACATAAATTCTATGAACTTGTGGAAAAATGTGGAAGGATTTATAACAGCTTAAGCCGAACAGGGAATGTTGTTATTATCTGGGAATCTTACTGTCAGTCTGCTGATATCCTCTTTGCAGAGAACATTTTAAATACATTTTATAAGTTCATATTTATGAGTGCTGTACCAGTACCATCATATTTTTTGAGCCAATGACCGCCAGAAGATTTTGTGCAGTGAGATACACAGTCACTGGACACCAGGGTGAAGCTTTAAACCAACCTAGAGTGCTTACATTACAGTACTTAACAGTATTTTGTGCATGTGTTCTGAAAAGGTCTTCATAAAGTGTCCAATCATTTTCCCTCTTAATTCTGTTTCAATGCAAACCATCTAAATACTGACTAGTAACCAAACAACTATACATCTTATTAACTATTCAGTGATTTATTCAGCTAGCAGGTGTCAAGCTGTTGGATATATGGCAATCTCTCAATATTTTGGAACTGATTACTGCATACTCTACTTCAAAACAAGAAACAGATCCATTTTGTTTTACATACTCACTTGCACAGCAGTCTCAGTAAAGATGCAACAGTCCCTGAGAGGGTATAGCAGCTGGAAGTTTTTATGATGTATCAAACTGCTTTGCTGGATTCCTTCTAATTAGCTATAAACTACTAAGCACTTTAGCAAGCTGGTTTAAATTTGCAATCTACTACCAGTAAAGACAATAATACTGCCAATAAAGACAATAATACTGCCCGCAGGAGCTCATCCTGAATCTGCTTTTTTAATTAAACATGTAGGTGGTTAGAGTTGGTCAGAGTTCTTGAATGTAACACAGAAATCAGCCATTTCTGCCACTTTAATATGTTTCTTTTTATAATATAATTTCTAATGGCTGTAATATAAAAACACAACCTAACAGAGGACAAAAAAAGTTTGTTTGTGATATACTACACTTCAAACACGCAACCAGAAATGATCTCAGAACATACACCACTCTACTTCAAAGCATTAAACAGATCAATTTTGGTTTACATTCCTACTTTTACAGCAGTTTCTATAAAGATGTAACAATTCCTGAGAGGGTATATCAGTTTTTTCTGATGTGTCAGAATGCTTTTCTGGATTACAGCTAGTTAGATATAAACTACTAAGCAAGCTGGCCTGAAGCTCAGCCTTGTGGATCTCTAGTGTCTGTGGGATTATTTACAGATGAGTCACTGCCAACCAAATGTACATCATGGGCAGATCTATAGGCCTTATGGATTTTTTTGTTTTCAGATGTATTCATTTGTTTTATATTTTTGTATTTGTACCCCCAGTAACATGGGTTCATATCATTTGTTAACATTGCATTTCCTTTCCTTTTTAAACTGTTTTGCATTATTACATTTCACCCTCTTAAATTAATAAACAATTAGAACTTAGCAAAACAGTTGCTTTTCTGCTTTTTATTTCCTAATACTCAATTTCAAGCCCTTATGGTACTGAATGTACAAAAAAATCATACACATAGTAATAAAAATGTAATAAATTTAACTGTAAAACTCTAATTGTTAGTAATATTCCTGATTTGCCCAAATATTTTCAGCTTGTAAAATTGATTCTACTGAACTGACTAAACAACTATGAACGCACAACAGGTCTTATGTATTGAAGATCGATCAAGCGTTATCTCCAGCTGATTACAGTTGAATATTTTTGGTACAGGGAGTAAAGGTTCATTGTTAAGATGTACTACCTACCCATAAGAGGTACCTTCGGTCAATGTGTCATTTGCATCACAGTTTGCACTCCAGTCTTCACTACATAGACTTAAGATGCAGTAAAAATCAGTAACACAAGTCCCAATTCCTGCACACTTGCTTTTGCAACAATATCCAAGCCAAAAAGCGTTAAAGTATCCTGATGTCTAACAGGGGGTTGGAGGTACTTTGGAAAGGAATGAGGTAAGAAAGAAATAAGCAGTGATTAGTGAGATGGCGACATGGAAAAAGTTTTCCGTAATCCACGCTGACGTCAAACTCTGCCACTTGTGGATCGGTAAAGGCTTAACCAGAGAACCCCAGCCTACTATCACATTACTAACAAGGGGAAAACACATCATAATCAAGCCTACTGCTGGCAGCAGCTTCCAGTTACCATTTTTAATCATTTTTCAGCTCTGTTGAATAAACCCATGTGGCAGCTGGGAATAAGGCTACATTACTCATGTCTTTTCAGAAACTTCAGGACAATATTAGCACTTAATACTATTTATGCATTCATTAAGTGCCACATTTGTTTGTGTTAAATAAGCCAAACACAACAGATTTGTTTTGAAATAAGGTGACAAACAACCTCTCACCACACACAGGACATTTTCACAATACACAAAGCTATTACAATATTTTGCTTTTTAGCATTCAACCTGTTGGAACAGACATATCAGGAAGTAATGTCACATTATAAAACATGAAACACTGATTATTTATTCAACGTACTTTGCATTGTGTTTACATCTTGCGAACTACTGATGCTAAAAACAACAATTCAGCTCTGAGCAGGTTCTCCCAAATCAGTTTTTTATTTTCTTAACATGTACCCAGTCAGAGTTGGTCAGTGTTCTTTAATGTCTACACAAATAACGTTGTGAACAAGTAAACATTAAGAGGATAGTACTCCATTCTTCAGTCACCTTTTATTGTTCCTAAATCAATAATGAGCTCTTAGCAATCTGAAAGAGGTTCTGATTGTATGCAAACACGCACTGAGAAATTATCCAAGTACTTCTTTTATATTCAGAATCAATATGCTTCAACACAAAGTTGTCAAATTCCGCATGCATGCCCAACATGGATATGAACACATAGTAAGACAGATTTTAATTAAATAAAAGGAAAAAATACTTAAGTCTTGTGTGGCTGATGTGAACAGATTAAGTACTGACAATGTCCACATCAACAATGTTTAGTGTTTGTGATCTATTTTCACTGCATTGCCCACCCATCATTTATTTCAAGGTTTATTAAAGTATTCAGGTTTATTCAGTTAATCTAATACAGTCGACTCTCACAAAGCTGCATTTCAGAGTTCATGGCCTCAGACATTTGAAAATTTTTTCTTAGAACTCAACTAACGATTCTTCATGGAAATCACCACAAATTCATGCAACCGCAAATATCCTCTGCATTTTTTTTTTTGCGCCAATACAAGTTTTGCAACAAATATTAATGTACATTTTTAGGGCATTTTTAAGGATTTAATCTACAAAAATAGGCCTTTACAGGCATTTTCACAAATTCAGATTTTCACGGGTGCTCTTGGAATGAATTTCTGGGGTCAACTGTTATTATTTTGATAATCGAGTAATTGTTAAAAGAAAATTAAAAATCTGGAATCGGTACAGCAACGTTGAGCTTGGTCATAGCCTTGCTGGGGTCAAACATGCAGCTCTTGGTCCATGGCCTAAAGAATCTCTGGCTTAGAAATAGTTAAACCTGATCACCAAAATGTCTTTAAAGATTGACAATAGATGTAGGAGTCTTTGACAAAAATGTACACACACATACATAAATCACACCATGCACAAAACACAATGGCCAAGCAAGCCTTGTGTCCTCTGCATGTCCTCATTTTATCCGTCTGGAAAAGGAGAACAGAAAAAGAGAAGTAACGGAAATACAGAACAAGGGTCAAATGAGCATATGCAATTCAGATCAACTGCCCAGTGATGTAAGATTTCACATGTATTAGTACTAAAGCGTTAAGAAACCTTAATGCGAACCTTTATCTCTGGTTGCTTTGTAATTATATTTTGGACTTGTGGGCACACAAAGGGCATGTACAAACCCCAAATATTTTTCCAGTGGACTTGCTTAGTAGGATTTCTGCATTTTTTTTCTAGTATAAGGTTGTTCCTTATACTAGACAGAACTTTCGTATGTCTTATCGTCATCAGTCAGAAGTAACAAGGCCGATCTCATGTGACCCTCTCACACAGCCGCTAGTAAAAGTATGTGCTTCCCCTTGAAAAGTTTTAGTGTCATCAAAAGCATGGGAAATTGAACTGCTGGCTTGGTACGAAGACTGTTCAATTTATGACAAAAATTCTGTGAAAACACAGAATTTTCGGAGATGTAACTTCTTCCTTGCAACCACGCCTTGCACAACACTTCTGTTCAGTATTGTCCTGATGGTGGGGTCATGAAGATATACATAAATGTAAACATAACCCTCAGCCACTGTGAGAAAGGCCTTTAGTCTGTTTTGATCTTGTTGGTTGACCATTCCTGGGGAGGGTAACATTGGCCTTGAATGTTAAACCATCTCTCTGACAGGGGACTGGTGGAGTCTAAACTCATTAGAGATGTTTTTGTAACCTTTCTCACCTTGATTGATCATCAACAACTTTCTGAGGTCCTTAGAAAACTCCTTTGTTCGTGCTATGATACAAACTTGCATGGTAGAGATCAGATTTGAATAGCTTTCTGCTCTTTAAATAAAACAGGCATCCTATTCATGAATGGCTGTTATTACAGTGATTAAAAACATCTGACACTAATTTCAAGATTTACATTATTGTGCTGCTAACAGATTTGTACTGTTGGATCATTTTCCTCTAAAATAAATGAGCAACTATAATATTTTGTCTCATTTGTTTAATTTTTGTTCTTTAGGTTCTTTTTGTCTATTTTAGGAGAAAATCTGATTCTGTTTTAGGTCACATTTTATTATAAAATACAGAAAAAGGGTTTAAGCCACCATATGAGCACAAAAGATAACAGTAATGGGATTTAGTTTGGGGAAATAACGGGGATACTATTTTGCGGCAAGATCTGGAGAAGCATTTTACTATGAACTGGCCAGGTGATGTCAATTTGTAAAAAAAAAATAATCTGACCTTGATCGCTGCACATTTTTGGCTACGGCCGTAGTTACTCATTCACTTACATCACTGATACAACCGGACTCATGACCACAAAGTAACTCATGCGAGATCAGAAGGCTAAACACTGACTTATTTTTCTCTCTCACACTACCAGTGCCATCAATTCCTTACAATCAAGCTCCTGACCAACAAAATCACATTTGATTGTGTAAAGAGGCAACAAATATAATATAAATCTCATCTAGAAACCATGAGTACACACACCTTAACATAATACTGCACATCCCATTAAGCCACTAATGGGATTTAGCAATATTTCACCATCCTGTGTTAAGATGGTGAAATACCAATGCACTCAGAGACAAGAGGTTTGAAAGTGGCCAATCCAAGAGTGTTATTTTTTTATCCTTGCTGCTGATTGGCTGCTGCCCTGTGACGTTGTTTCATTC
>JBBMFX010212279.1:0-20731 GCA_037832545.1 Rhabdalestes septentrionalis | reverse complement strand
ATATATACATATATGTGTGTGTGTGTGTGTGTGTGTGTGTGTGTGTGTGTGTGTGAATTTTAAAAACTAATATTAAATGACGTAAGGAAGTACTATTTATACAGTAAATAGAGATTTTATGCATGTCTCTAATAATAATTGATAATAATTTCCTTACTTCTCTAAATGGAAGCCTAGTATTACATTATAGCTCTTGTAAAACACCTGTTTCAGCTCAGTGCAGTCTGTTTAATTACTGTTGCTATGTCTAAAGCAAGCTGGTGCTCTAACATGGGCTGATGCTTGAGGAATATTACCTTAGGTACCCACTATTCATGGGAGTCACATTTAAGGGGTCCAGCTGAAGTATAAGAGGATGAAGTTGCTATGGCTCCATGCAGTCAATATATTGAAATTTATTTACATCGCAATTACCCAAAGCGACTCCCGTTCTCTAATGACACGGGGCAGTCTCCCTGGAGCAAAATTGGGGTAAAGGGTCGTGCTCAGGAACCCAGTGGTGGTATGCTGAAGGTAGGATTACAACTCATGACCACTTGGTCCAGATGCAAGTATCCTACACACTACGCCACCACGAATATGTTGAAATATATCAATATATTGAAATTCTCCTATATTCTCCAATTGTTTCATCCTCCATCTCCAGTCTGTGTTTTGCAGGCCTGTTTGAAAGCTGCTCTGCCCTGTAAACTCCACCATTCGTGGCTCTCAATCTGTAAACTTTATTAGAAGCTGCGCTGGAAAATGAACTTTCATGTGCGTTGTTTACACACACCAAACAAAAACCCATACCACACACCCATGCACATACACACACACAGCCTACACACAAATGAGAACTGACAGCACTTTCCTGTTCACCTGCCAACCTGCAGAAGGCAACAAAGCAACACATCTCCAACCATTAATTCTCATTTCAATGTTTTTTGTGCTTGATTTGTGCTGTTGAAGAGCCAGAAATAAATCCAGGTCTTTTGGCTGGTGAGGAACACCATGCTGTGGACGACCAGCTCTGAATGAGAAACCCGTTGGGCCTGGCTTGGTTTAAGCTGCTCTAAATTAAAAAACCTGGCCAGCATGATTAAAGCCCTACAAAGACCTGCAGATCTGAACAGTGTGTTCGGCCTTGTAAGGAAGAAGGTGGAATAAATCTAGGTGATAAATGCATGTGACAGCTCTGTTCCAGAGAGGGATGTCATAGCGATAGATCGTGATTAACGGTAGCTCATGATAAAAAAAAAATACTGCAATATTTTCAAATGCAGTATCCACTTCTTCTCTTGGCTAAGGAACCAAGACTGTCAAATTATTCCTACATTGAATAAGATGGTCGACAAATAATGGCCTATGGGCCCATCAGAAGCTTCAGAACAGTTTATTATAGTTTCATATGGATTGGAGAAGAGTTGTTTTAAATTGCATAAATATAATTTGCATTGGCTGTGTGGGGTCTTTTTTATTTAATATCATGCAAGAGTGACAGTTGCCCTTTACCTTTACATTAAATAAAAAATAGAAAAGGAGATGTGTTCCAGAATTGCTTGGAATTTCAACAAATGGTGGCTTGTGAAACACATTTCAAGTGACATTTTTGGCAATGAAAACTGGGTTTGTTCCCTGTTGAAGGTGTTCCACAATATATATTATTTTTAATTAACAAAACATCAGTTGACCACTGTGCAAAATTTTGCATATGATTTTATCTGAATGTACTTGTTGTAGAAGTTGAATGCATGCATGCATGCATGCAAAAAAAAAAAGCTGACACATCATATTCCACACATTCCACCAATTTACTGCAAATCAATCAAGTCAGTACAACATTCTCTTTGGACACATCAGATGGAATGGCCTGCATTTCAAGCTCAGTTTAGAAATCGTAAGTACCCTGCATATGACAGTATTTCCACATCAGTCTTTCATCACATAAGCAATTTCCTCCAGGATCGATAACGTTTTCTGATTCTGAACCAGCGCACAGATTCTCTCACCGCAGCTGATGGAGGTTTTTCCTGATGATGAATCCGGAGAGCCGATCGCACATCCAATCATAAAGCAGTATTTTCATACAGTCTCAGAAAGGGAGCAACACTTGGCCATATTATCAGAAACATATTAAGGCTGCTGTTAAAAATAAGGAAAGCTGAAGTCAACATTAAGGCAAATCTGTAATAAAAACTGCTGATCACAGAGGTCCTTGCAAACAAATGCAAGTGTAAATATGTTCATCGTTCATGGAGTATGAGTCTCTGAGTCTCCATGTGTTCACTCTGAATTAAGGTGTACACTTCAAATAAGAATGCATATATGAATCTGAAGGAAATAGCCACCAAAACAAAAAGTCCTAGTGTCATTAGCAAACCTCTGCATGTAAACTCGACATAAAAGTTTATAGTTCACAGCAAGAGCAGCCTGTGTCAAGCAAATGCCATTGTACATGCAAATAATCTGAAAAACACACAGAATCAAGCCTGAAATTTAAAAACATTATCAAGAAAAGTGCCAACCATGCCACAAAAGACTTGTAGCTGCATGTACAAACATCTGAATCCCCACCTAGTACCTAAATTAACCTAAATGGTGCATAATGACCAAAAAAACTGTCCTTCCATCCTAAAGTATATAATTAGAGACATCTACACACTAAGGCCTTTGTTTGGTACAAACTCTGTCCAGATAATAATTTTCAAATGCCTAAGAAGCAAAACCAGCATTGCTATGCATGAAAATACATTAAAGATGAAAACAAAAGGGGCTTGCGCAACAAAGTAGTGGTATAAAATCATGGAACAAATCTTTGCCATCGATGTTGTTACTGTCCAGCTCAATGAACAGGCAAGGTTCAGAACAGAAGATTTGATGACGCCAATCTGAACAGCAACCGCGGCTGCAGGAATATTGCGAGCAGCTGGGGACGTGTCTACACCACAGCTTTTTCCACTGGATATGCCCTCGTGTCCCACAAACACTGGTTTAAAGATAATGGGACGGCGCTACCCAAGCTCCAGAGAAGAGAGCAACAGATCTTCCATCGCTGCTTTAAAGCTAATTTCCAACTTGCCTTTTTTTTTTGGCTTAAAAGTTACAAGAGGTAAAGTGTAAAAAGTGCCAGAATTATTACGGTTGAGAACATAATCATCAGCCCCTAAATAGCTGAAAAAGGTCCTGACTGTAAGAAATACCAGGTATATGATTTAATAAGTTTAACCATTAAATAACTATAGTGCTGGTTAAAAAGTACTGTACTGACTGACCAAAATCTTGTAGCACAGATTTGAAGCTCCTCTCGTATTCCTAACGGTGATTTATGAAGATGATGGTGATTAATATTCAAATATAATTTCATTTGCATTTAGATAAAATGTATACAAGTTACTTTCATTCTAAGGCTTAGGTCACATTTGAATGAGGGTTTGTACTCAAATTTGTCAGTTTTGCTGTCACAGACAGCCAGTTCAACAATCGTTAAAAAATCATTCTCATAGGTGTCTGTTCATTATCATATTAACAAGAGGAATTAAATATAAATTATTTTGTTGGTGGAATATTCACCGATACAAGTATATAGGCCATGCCTGCTTTTATTTAAAATCAAAGTCAAAAACAGAAAATAGAAAGTAAAATAATAACATTCGTAATATATAAAATAGCATTGAGTTTTAACGAGATTGCTCCCTCACATAAGTACACACCGGAAACAAATATTAATTGCAGATTGGGTTTATAGAGGCCAGAGTGGGGCCTGCATCCAGTCGCTTCAGTGGTTTATGGGAGTTGTAGTCTGAGTGGTGGTTCAAGTGTCTCTCATGAAGGCGCGTAGTTATAATGGTTGTTGTGCTCCATGTCTCCCACCTGAATGCTGGGTTTCCCCTCTAGCATGTCACTCTCTACCGTGTCTGGACTGGAGCACTGGCCGGAAGGACGTCGCTTGAAGAAATCGGATACATATCGTACCTGAACAGAGAGGGATATGCATTAGATTCCATAATCTTTACAAGCCAAAAATCTTATTTAAAATGGATAAAAGCAGCCAACAATGTGGCTGCTATTACCACCATTTTTAGCAGGGCAAAATATTCTAGGCAATTTAAATAGACAACTGTAGAGGGACGGCCTAAAGCTGCGTTCACACCAGATGCGAATCACGTGAATAAATCGCGCTATTTGCGAGCATTTTGAGTTTACTCACTTAATTCGCGCATGAAATCTTTGCTTGGGATTTCTGCCTCCCCGCTCTAATCACGACACTACTAGAGCAATCTCCTGATCGGTTATCGTGGAGCGAATTTTCGCCAAAGTTCAGATTTTTCAAGGCACAAATCCCGCGTTCTTGCATCAAACACGCGAATTGCATCATTCGCGCCGCAGGTTGTCTATTCGCGTCTTTGCATTGACTTAACATTTAAATCACTTGCGCTTAACGCTTCATTCGCATCTGGTTTGAACGCAACATAAGGCCTTCCATATTGTAGTACTAATATTTCTGCTAAAATCCCAAAGGGACGCAAACAGAAATTATGTCTTTAAAAGTCACATGACCTAAATGGGAGCAGCAGGTAAAACAAATAAGTAGTAATCTCTTAGACCTAAAAAACAGGCTTTAGTTTCCAAAGAAGTATTATATTATATACAGTAACCCCCCACTTTAATGCAGATCAGCAGTTCAGGTTTCAGTCCATTGTGGATTTTTAAACTTCCTGCCCCTGAGTACAGCTGACTGGGAAGTCCGGGCCTTGTCTGCCATGCGCCCTCATCCTCGTTCTTACCAAAGCTATCAGACACCTGAACAGAATGAGCCCAAATATAAACAACCCAGCACAAAGAAGAGGGGATGTGCTGTTCTCAGAGACGGGAGGTTTCAAAGTAGCCAATTTGAGAACATTCTTTGTTTCTCTTGCTGCTGATTGGCTGCTGCCCTGTGACGCTGCAGTCTAGAATTTCCCTCATGGAGAGTTGTAAATTAAATTAATTTATTACTTTATTTACCATGCTTATACCAAATAAAACCACAGCGCATACCAAAGGAAACGCCCATGCATGAATTACAGCAGTGGTCCCCAACCCCCGGGGCACCCAAGAAATAATTATTTCCGTTGTATTTATTATCCGAGTCTGAAAAATCTTTTATTTTGAAAAATGACCGGATTCACTCGGTTAAATCTCAGTCACTTGAGCGCCAAAAATGTAGCTGCATACGAGTACACAGTGGAATTCCATGTATTATATTAGTAATATAAACAATCCATGTACACGCACAACTCCCGCAAAACAGGCATTTTTAGGCATTTTGTTTACCACATCATAAAGTAGTTTTTCATTATGTGTGGCCGTATATATAAATGTAATTTATATATAAACCCTTACTTACAATGAGTACAGCAACTAGTGCCCCCTGGAGGAGCCCAACCAGGACATCACTCCAGTGATGCTTGTAATCTGACACTCTGGTGTAACCCACATACACAGCAAAGGCCACCAGAAAGAATTGGATTGTGGGCCGCAGAAGTCTGGCCCATTTGGCCCTCAGTCTGGCCTGGACGTAGAGCTGTGAGAGGGAAGGAGGTTGATCATCCACCAGCTTCTGTGTTAGTTCAATACACTTTACTTTCTTAATGCCATTTGATTAGTGGACAGAATCGTATCTGTGATACTGATTAAAGTTTTGGAAATGTCCAAGTAATGCGCAGCCTGTTTTAATATGGGAAATCTCTAAACCACTTAAAGTAGGAACAGTGTCAAAACAACTGTGAGAGGAGTGAGCAGTACATCATAGAGCCAAATAGTTAACTTTGTAGACAAAAAGGAGAAAGATTAGAAGTGGAAATATTTTGTAATGGTTGGCACCAAGTACTCCAAGGCCACTGCTGGCAGGCATAAACATTCACACAGACACACACACACACACTCAAAAGTAGAGGCATATAAATATAAGAACATTCTGTGATGTCTGACTTTAATCTGGTAGTTTTGCTCAGTACAGATCACTCTCAGTCTAATACATTTACGTGATAATGGATTGAATTTTAACACTGATAAAATCACCCATTGATTGTGATATTACACTTACTCTTTTTCCAATTAATGTATCCAGGCTTTCTGAATTATTTCAGCAACTTACACTGAACATTTAACTTTTAGAGCTTCAGTTCTTATGAATTTATACAAATTATGGCCTGACCAATTTTTGTAGGCCAGTAATACTGAGGATAAACAGATCTTGAAAACAACACCACATTTTTGCACCAGTGGAGAAGCCAGTATGACCATCTCCTATTTATCTATGACAGTTATACAGTTAAAACACTATCATGGTTAAAACAAAAACATGTAAAATTTGTCCCAAGTAAACCCCTATAATGAGAATAATATGTCACAACATGAAGAGAACTACAAAAAATAGGAGAAAATTAAAAGAAAACAAAACCACAACCAATAGTAGGTGACTCCACTCTCAGTGCCACCACATTTTTACCATTTATTATTTTTATTATTTAAGACTAAGTGCCTTAGTAAAAAATAAAGCAAGAAATTTTCATTTAAAATCAAAATATAAATTAATATTGGCCAAATGAGTGATTATTGGAACTTAAAATCTAAATCAGAAACAATCTTCATTTTGATTTGGTCCTAATATATATTTACTTTATATTACTTAATATTTTACTTGATATTACTTGATATTTCTTTGTTTGTCTGAACTAAGACATGTAAAAGCTGTGAATTCTCAGGTTTGACAGAAGCTATAATCAGGTAAATAATGTATGTATCTAATAATGTGGGGGAAACATAAGAATAGCTGAACAAAAAGCTGCATTAATACATAAAATTCAAAAAAAATCTTGGATATGACCTCTTTTACCAGAACAAATACTGATACAAAATGTACCATTGTTTTCAAAGAGCAGAAGCACTGTCTGATTATTATTCCCCGCTGTCAGGGAGGATGGATGGCCTTGAAACGAGGCACTCAAAGCTTATTTCTTATTGGATATGGATTCACTCACCGCCAGGAACAGCATGCAGTACATCCCAAAAGACGAATGCCCCGAGTAGAAGGAAAGCCTGGAATTTTAAGGTCAATGTTAGTTTTTATCAACAGAATGCAAAACACAATATAATCTAACCAACTACTCACTGACCAAAAGCTCTACACATTACCTGGACTCGGTGACATCAGCTTCCAGGCCAGTGCAGTTGATTTTTGAGACGTAACCTTTGCAGACTTTCGGGGCACAGACTGATAAGAAGTTGGGGCGCGGGCGGCCGATGGTGAATTTGGCCAGATCTGTGAGTGACTGGCTGACAGCGGCTCCAAACAGGAAAGTGCCCACTGCCTTATAGAGGGCAGCCACATACTGGTTAAATCCTGAGTTAGACTGGATTTTCTTACTGTAGACCAGATAGGCCTCACCCGATGAGAGCTGAATGGGCATTAACAGAATGAGAGAACATGAAAAAAAAGATCCTGTGATAAACATGTCACATTTGATCTTTTTTCCGATGTGTCAAACAAAATAAACAACTATATTAGATACTCTGGAGAAAGTGAACTCTGACTGGAGCTCTAATACTTAAAGAGCATGAACGAACAGAGAGTGCGGAGGTGAAATAGAGGGGAACTCACGATGATAACAGTGCAGGAAATGGTGACAGCAGCCATCAGGCCGTGTGTGATGGTGTCTTCCTTCACCGGGTATCTGATGCTCTCATCATCGCAGTGGATGCCGCGCTGGTAAGGCCAGGAAACGATGTTCATGATCACAAAGGGCAGGGAGGCTAAGAGATTAAGACAAAGTGAGTTTAATTTGAGCAGATTTATTCATGTGAATATCATTTAAAGGGACAGTTTAATGCATATAAATAAATTTTACACAATTTTCATTTAGCCTAGGTGCAGTCAATCAGCAAAGACAGGTTTGGCTTCCTTAGCTTAGAACTGCAGCTGCCAGGCTGCTGCAAACACTAGACCTCTGTAACCACTCTAATGGCTCAAACAGTTTATGTAACAATACATCACCAAACTATCTCTCAGCTCAGCCACCAAATCTTCAATAAAGTGGCTCAGACTACACGTGTATTAGGACATTAATAAATGGTCTGTATAAACTCACCCCACTGGCTGAAATTATTGTTGTAAAAATATATCATTAAGATCTCAAAACCCACTCAAATAACACCAAGTCTTCATTTTTGTGACTTGTGGATGTGGTTTAGAACACAGCATGTCTTACCTGAAGACTTCCCAGTTATAGGGAGCCCTTTTAGAAAGGGCTGGCAATCATAAAGCAACTATACACGAATATCCAAAGACATGTGATCTGTGCCAACTTATAGCAAAAAACAATTGCAAAATTCTGAAAGTAGTTTTTTTGCCTCCTTGATGTCATCTAGAAACTCTGAAAATTCTCAGAAACCACAAACTGATGTAAAAGGTTTATCACAAGAAGCAATAGGGAAATACTGGAAGTCTAACAAGAGGAATGCTATCATTCGGCCTTCATTAGATTATTGTACAACACGAGGTTATGAGATTGAACATGTTCTTCTTGATTTTTTTGACACAGTTTGTCTTTCTCCAATACTTGTTGTAGACAAATACAGACATAACTTTATACATTCCTCTCACATTAATGTTTTCATTTTAACAAGGAAATATTTCTTCAAATCACACAGCACTGTAAGCACTGTATCACTTTAACCTGGAGATACAATCAGCAAAGGTCACGTAAAACATCTTCCCGCAGGTCACAGCAGCTAATGCCGTAAGATTTAACCTGAAAGTAAATGCCTGTCTCAACACAAATCTCATCATAGAAATCACCATCAACATATGTTAAGTCAGCTGTTCCATAAACACTCACTCGTGCACATTCCGGCACTCCAGACGTCCTCGCCACAAGGCCACATAAGAAAAATTCGGGGTTGGCAAAAGAGAGATAAATAAATGTAATGACTACAGTCTGTTTTGATGGATGGATGGGGTCCCTGAGACATGCTGTAACAGACTGAAACCACCCTGAATCCTCAGACGTATGGATATATGATCGTAAACCACAGCCCAGGAATGAGGAAGGAATGTTTACGGCTCCTTCTGTTCATCGCACAAGATCCAGTCAAATATTTCTGGCATTTTTGAATGATCTGGTTGAACTCAAGTGACACATGTTCGGGATTTAGATGGAACCCTATGAAGTAAGATTTAAAGCTTATAATAAAAGTGTAACTCGATATTAGCACTCATTCTCTGACCACGCCTACTCTGATCCCCCCACAAGGGCGATGCTCCACCACTTCAAGAAGCTCATATTTAAAATAAAGCAAACTGATAACAAGTTATAGTTAGAACTAAATTAAATGTCAATTTCAACTTTTATTTCTGTGATGCACTAAGCAAATAGTTTGTTACTCCAATTTATGAAATTGACATTTTTACTGCTACCTTGGTAAACTGAGATTTGATGTTCAGGAGAGGTAGCTAGCTGAGACTTTATAAAGGAGGGCAGTTATTTCCACTCTCAGAACTCCACATCTTTAAATGCGCGTAAAGAGTTTCCAGCCACTGGTTCAAACATTGAACAAAAACCTATTTTTTTTATTTTGGGTTGATCTGGCGACTGCACATATTTCACAACTTGTAAATGCGAGAGGCTTTACTGGGTCTTTATTGTTGAAGAACAGGAACCTGTAAACACTTCACTTGAGGAATGGGTTAAACCCAGAGAAAGAATTTCACACTGTTCATACTATGTGCTGTAGTATATTCACTTCTGACAAATGGACTCTTACACTTCTATGTTAGGGAAAGATATTTTTAGTCGATCCGTCAGAAGTGTGTCAAAGGCAATTGAAAGAAAAAGACAGTAGTGAAGCCTTAATTTTGCAACTACTGAATGTACATTTTATGTAAATGTAATTCAATGCATAACCAACTGTGTAATTAAATCTATGTAAAGTATGTATATCCACAACAATATGAAGTCTATAGAAATCTGCTCAGCCTGAATCCCTTCGCTGAGGGTCTTTCTGAACACAACTGGCTTCACTTCTCTCTCACTGTTTGGAGGAGTGCTTTCCAGCAAGCTTATTGGGAGCTCGACAATGCGGTGCAGCCGGTAGTTCTGGAAAATTGGATCGGCATACACATTACATGTGATCGTGCCACATGTGGGGGCGTTAATCTTTGGTACCTTCAGTTCCTTTGAAGTCTTCTTAGCAGTGGTGTAGGTTTTTTTTTACACACTGTAGATACAATCACATGCCACTATTAACTAGCATTAAGAATATGTTAAAGAAATGCAACATTAAATGGTTACTGAATGAGGAAAATATTTAAACAAGTATTTAAACAAAAATGCTGAACTTCCTGTCTCCACCACTCAACTGTTCACAACAATAGTGAAGCATGAAAGTGCTGTAACATTTTTATTGAAATTTTAAATGTACATAATAAACATTACTTAATGGTTATTCAACAACCTTAGCAATAGAAACATGGCCATCATCATATGCACTTTAGTATAACTGATTATTAAAACAATACAGCTATTAACCAGCAAGCTCTTTTCTTTTGGAGATTTTATAGTTTATAGTTTATAGTTATTAGTATCTGTGTAAAAACTGCTCTATCAAGAATTAATGTAAGACTTACAAAAACAATGAAACACATAATCAACTGTGTGATTTGAAAATGTGCACAGCTGCTTACATATTAAAATCTACTGAACACTGACTGACTGCCTTTTCTCAAAAAATCTCCCTTGCACCACTTTGTAGCTGTTTTGACATCTTCTGGTCTCACTTTCTTCTACTTCAACAAACTGAATGCCTTTAAAGAGAGACTCAACCGCAAAAGTTAATATCATATTGCCAGTATCAACCTGATATTGTACAACAGAGCTCAAACCTGGACTCTCCTGGCACCTGGCAACCCTAATAATGACATACATAGGAATCCCTCAGACACAGAAGCACACTTAGATGTAGAAAGTTTTTCTTTCTAGGTCTAACCGAGCACTATGTTCACTTAACTAGCAAGTTAACCTTCACTGAGGAAGTAGGCAACAGCAATAGTCTTTTTAACCTAGGGCAGACCTACAGGGGCATTTCACCGCCCTCTAAACTGTAAAAAGAACACGTCCTGCTCGCCGTCCCATTAAATCTACACTTATATTTTTAAGTATGTGTTTCTCTGAGTTTTACTTTATGGCCCGATGCAACTCATGTGTGGGCATATTTTTATGATTGCATAGCTTCTATTTGAGAGCCAAAGGGTAAAGCCTGCAAAAACAGTGCCTGGGAAGAAAACCTGGCACACTACAAGGTAGACAAACTAAAAAAGACCATTAAGCATATGAAATAATGAGCGCCCTGAGAATATTACACACATTATTTTCGCAGAGTGCCTAAGTATGGAAGAATTCAAGGCTTGTTTCAACGGGAATATGATGCTCACATGGGCCAAAAGAACACACACGTCACATTGGAGTTCAAGAACATTCATCAAGAATGAATCAGGACTGTTTCACAACCAAATATTTCAAATAAGCTTGCCTAGATCTGATTGGTCTGTCGTCCTGCTGAAGGCACACGACCTGAATAAATTTACACTGCGCTGATATTCAGAAATGCAACCCAAACTTGCCCAAAAGAATCTCACTTAAGGGCTCAGCCCCTGAAGAGAAGCTCTACATCTAGAACCAACAACTGTGTGGATGAGTGCTTATAGTGTAGTTCTTATGTTGTTGAGTCCAACAAGATTTGGTCACAAATGTGACCTCTCACCATATGCTGAATGTATTTCAGCTGTGTTCCAAATCACATTCACAGGCATCATGGTGAAATTTTGATCATGCCATCTGAAGCTCATGACAGTCTTGGCTCTGCTGTGAAGAGAAGCAGGTGGCTCAGGCCCTGTGCAGCCCATTTTAATAATGAGGCCAGTCTTTAACCACCTGGAGCTCCTGCATGCGACAGGCACAGTCCATTTTACAATGTGATGCAAAAATATTCAAAAAGGCGCAGCATAAAGCCTGCTGGTCTGGTAGAAATCCTGTGCATTAAGTGTGTCCTCATTGGTGCAATGAGCAACACTAGACCACCTGAAGCTTTGTATGGAACTAATGTAAACCCATTAAAACCAAAGAGAAAAGGTTCTTTAGAGCTATACCTTGGAATCATTTTCAGGTCCTTACAGAAGCTTTAAATGGATTGTTCTTTAAACCACTCAATTTGAGGACCCTTTTGGGAAATGGTTCTTTTAAGTACATTCTCCAAAGAATTGTTGTGATAACTGGCCTTAACAAAGCTGAGCTTCAAAGTCAACACAGCTTTTCATGTCCCACTTTTCATTACATCATCCACTCCTATCTACAACAGCTTGTGAAAAACGAAACAAACTCCAAAGAATGTAGGCTAATTTGTTTACATTTCATCACAGTTCCACATTTCAAAAGCTGTACCAAGTCTTACCCACCAACCACACATGGCTCAGGGGCTATTGTTTTCAGGTGGTCGGGAGAATGATTAGTGTAATAAGATCAGTGTGTAAAAGACTGCCATTGTTGTCTAAACACCTGTCCTGACACGAGAAGCTGGTCAAGACATTTGAGAGTTGAGCTGTAAGTTTCATGAAAGGCCTGGATATGAATGGCACTGTGTTCCAGAGAACACAGAAACAATCTACTTTAAAAAAAACCCTATAATAATCCTTTAGGTGATACAAAATACAAAAACAATCTTCCGACATTCGGAATGGAGACTACAGTCACTCTGAAAATCAACTAAGAGATGCTGCTTTCTGAACTCATCCCATTCAAACAACTTGACCATTTATCATCATACCTGCTTATATGATCTTAGATTGTTTACTGTAATTTACAATATGCATTTGATGGTAAAATACAATAGGTAAGTACTAGGGGTGTGCAGAGTGGCCGTTATTTGTATCTGTATTTGAATTTGTTGAAAGGGGAAAAGTATTTGTAATTGTATTTGTATTTGAGTAAAATTTATAATGAAACCCGCAGACTCCGGAGCAGTGCCGGCGCCAGAGTGGACCAACTGGGTAGGCAATGCCTTTTAATGCCCCTCTTGGCGCCGGAACTGGAACGGAGTATCTATTCCCGAACGCGAGCCTGTGACGTGTACCGGGGGGCGTGGTTTCCCGAATACAAATATTTTTCAAAGTATTTGTCCGAATACGGTATTCTTAAAAAACACGTTATTTGTGCCAATCCGAATACCGTATTTGTATTTGTCTCCACCCCAAGCAAGTACTATTGCTATGATGACAACCAATTGAAAACTACTAATAACAGTAAACCCAGAGTGATGTACGTCACCTCATCTTTATTGTTATTGGTGACATAGGTCATCTCATGTTTACCTCTTACTTCCTATTAATTCCTATAAATACATATACAATTTTTAATTACCTCTTGTATTTGCCAAAAATAACTGAAATGTTCATTACGCCATTTACAAATACAGGTATATTTGCCTATATTTTTAAATATGTACTGTTAAAGTTCCTCATAAAATAACAACAAAGCTGATTCCAAACATGTTGACATAGTACAAAGGGGGTCATGTAATTTTCTGCTTTGCAGTGAGACAGGTAGGTCACAGCAGGCAAAAGGGCCATAAGCAGAGTATTTCAGCTTTTATCAATAGACAAAAGGGAGTCATTTATATTTTATTTCAGACAGAATGAATGTCCTGCCTCTTGTGATTGAAAACAGAGACAGAGAGAAACTAGGGAAAGGCCAAGGACAACACTTTAAAGAGACCTTTGTATTCAGAACAGAATGTTACACTGATGTGTGGATTTTGTTGTGATGTGTGGGAGGAATATCACAATGAAGTGGCACCTTGACAAATACAAACATTGTTACCATCAAAACAAAGCCTCCAAACATTACAGGTTAAAGAAAAAAGTTCTCAACTTTTATTGTGTTTTAATACAGTAAAGCTTAATTTTAAGTCATATTAGACAATGCTAATCGACACAGCGAAATGGAATGGAAACAGGAAGGTTTGCTCCAAATGTGATCTTTCATGAATTAAAGTAGCATACAGTAGTTGTACAGGCTTTAAATACTCTATACAATTAAAGTTAAACATTTTCATAACATTAAGCAAGTACTTTAGAATTTTGAGAGAGTTTCAGGCATTTCTATATGCCTTTTATTATGGATGTACCAAAGATATCGCAAGAGAGATCATAATGGTATTTGAGATATGTCAGAAATGTTGTCTATCTAGCAGTGGAAAAGATGTGGAGTAAGATCAGAAGACTTTTAAAATCTTTGCTTAGTCATCCAAGCTCAATTCCATCTTGAGTGAAAGAAGTCTAATAGGGAAAATGAACCTAAGGATTGATGACTCAAGTTATTTCACCGTTTTATAGTAAATTTGTATTGATTTACCGCCATTTGTGAATTCATAGGATGGAGCCTACCAGTTTTCAACCTTTCACTCCCTGGGCTTTATGAGACACCATAATCATTGTTTCATCTTCTAAAGGAAAAAACGGAATAGAAAGAATAATTATGTTGTAATTTACTGAGCAATTTTGACTGTATAATCTGTTACAACCCATGCAAACTGACACAATATGAATAATTTATGACACTTTCTAAAACAGGTAGCAGGATGGTTGATTGTATGAGAGAAGAACCATTTTGGTTTTATTAAGAAATCTTCAATGGACAGTTCTTGAGAACCTATATTGTAAATATAACGTTTGCATGAATAATTCCCACGTAATATTAAATATTACTGAATTGTAAAAGTACTTTTCCATTATACAAATGTCATTATAAGGTTCTTCACACTAACGTCTTACTAACAAAATGGTTCTTTACATCAAAAAAGGGTTTCTTAAAGGCATTGCTCTGTGGAAACCTTTTGAAAAAGTGTGTTGAGCGCACGTGACTCAGGCAGGACAGTCCACAAATGCCATGCTCATTACAAAACTCAAATTCAAGTTGACACTTAGGCTTTGATCTTGATAAAGGCTCATCTGTTTACGGCGGTACACATGGAAGAAGGCCTTAGCTGCCTAACGACATTACTGAAGCAATCAAATGCAGATGTGAGTTCTGAAGCACACGGGTGCAAACACCAACTCCGCTCCACTCTGTCCAGGCTCTATTCAGTCATCAGCAACAGCTGGAACCCATCTGCTACCCAGTCAAAAAAAAGAGAGAAGACTCACACACTCACTCATGAACCTATTTTCTTGTTGGTTACGCAGTTTCTTATGTAGGAGTCAAACAATGAACCCCAGCACCTTCGTTCAGGCAGCAAAAGCTGGAGTAGTTTAATTATGTTTGGACCTCAGGAGTGCTGAGCTTGGGTTTCCAGGGGTTTTGGGTCACACCCAATAACTATAGTGTCACCTGAGGCTCCAATAAACGTAAACAGTTGTTTATCATAATTACAAAACAGGGAATGTCATGTTTCTTGGCCATTATGTCACTGAAGGCTGTACCAATTTGTATGATATTTTAAAAGAAGTTGAGAAATACACACCTGTTTCAGTCATACACACTCCTTCACGTGTGGGGCAAAGCAATTTGAACAATGGCAGAAACAGCTGTGACTGAAGATGTAAGGAAGTGTTATGAAATGTATTGTGCTGCAATGCATTCCCCAGTAAGCCATGAAATGTTGGTCTCAGTTACATATATTGAAGCACTGAAGAGGAGCCTTTGGATACCAGCACTCTCCTAATAATGCGAGACGTGTGAATGTGAAGAGCCATTTATAGAAATAAACCAAGTAGAACTCTGCAGGTCCTTTAAACAATAAATTAGTTCTTCATGCTTATCTCAATTCCAAAATTAATCCTTTTAAGAACCATTCATTGAAAGGCTCTGTAGGGAAGCAAATGACTTTTCTATGACATTACACAAAGAACCTTTTCTGACAACTTTATTTTTAAAAGTATACCTTGGCTGTGGCCTTTATTGCAGTCAGAGCCCTGCCACAATAAGCTGACTGACCTGCAACTGTTTGTGGGCATCGGGGGGCATTGCTGGCCACGTGTGGCCTGTACTTTGTGAAGCACAGTTTGCTCTAGCTGGCTATAATCTGTTTTGACTAACTGAGTTCAATATTAACTTACTTTTCATCTGTAAATCAGAATGCAAAAAGAAAAATGAAAGACAGCAAAGAAAGCAAACAACACTCTCATGAGGGCACACACAAAAGTACACTTATTTCCAATGTCAAGGCAAGTTTTATCACTAGTAATGGATTATGTTTGATGGTCTAATGTCTGAATTTGAATAAAATAACAATAGGTTATAAACAATATTTGAATATTATTTCAAATATTGAAGTAAAGAAGTAAAGACATGAGGTTCAGAGATTCATTTAAATACTTGTGTAAGTGTAAATTCATTTGGCTACAAACTTTTCAGGATAGAATCCAGATACATATCCATTGACCAAAGTGACCAGGTGTAAATGATGCCTTTGTCTTGCTACCTCATTCATTCTTTTTGACTCCCAGTTGTGCACATCCTCCCACTTTCTCACACACTCTAAAAATAAGATGGGTGGAATGGGGCCTTCCTATATTTGGCTTAAACTGATGTGCAATTACGGAATGTAGGCAGTAATTTCATTGAAAAAGTGGGAGTCTGGAACAGTCATTGCTTCAGTGATCCTTGTGGAAGACGGCCAGACTCATTAAAGGATGAATCTAGCAATCTTCCTGA
Organism: Rhabdalestes septentrionalis; assembly: GCA_037832545.1. NCBI lineage: Eukaryota > Metazoa > Chordata > Actinopteri > Characiformes > Alestidae > Rhabdalestes > Rhabdalestes septentrionalis. Next base: position 4,004 of record JBBMFX010212279.1, on the reverse strand, counting down.
ATTTGCACTTGCAAGATGAAAATCTGAGGGACAGGAATGATGTCTACTTTTAACATGCGAAGGGTGGAAAGATAACATCTCTTGAGGCTGTTATTGCAATGTAATGGTTTAAATACTCTTTCTTTTCAGTCCATGAAACACAGGTGTTAAAGCATCATGAATACAGTTCCTCCCGCTCTCGCAAGAGCACTACTACCACAGAGATTCTGGAAGACCTGCCATTTAACTGTTTACAAATATCTGTTTACATTTTGTCCGGACAGGAAGCACATTAATCCACAGTGAGTGAGACACTAACTCAGTTGTTCGAGCTCATTTTGCCAGTGTACACACTTTTTAAAAACAGTCCATTTTTGTAACACAACTCAGGTCTAATTTCAGTAGATACTAGGTCAGTCATAATCATTCAATTTTAGTTGATGATTAATAGAGCAATTACATATAAAAACAAATAATCAGTCAATATTATTGGTTTTCAGAATTTGGAGTCCCTTAAAACTGATAATGGTTTAGGTAATGTCACAGCCATCCTTGACTGGAAGACAGCAGAGCATCTCTGGATGGGTGGGGTAGTTTCCACCCATCCTTGCTCAATTATGCAATATATGCTGGCCACCATTGGTAGCTGTCAGCTGCAATAACAGAATTGCCAGTAAGTTTTCTCCTCCAAACTGAGCTGTGCAATGACGCTGTGTTAGCAACTGTTAAAAAAAACAAAACAATGTGGTGCAGTTAGGAAAAAAATGCGGTGGTGCTTCATAAGACTTGGAATAAGCATCTGCTTGCCTTTAGCCTCCTAACGCTGGTGGCATCACATGACTGGGGAAGTCATAGCAAGCAAGGTGCATGACTGTGTAACCAAAATACAAAGCACAGTATTGGTATCAGCCACAACATTGGCAAAATAGTGGGTTAGGCCTTAGGATCAACAGATAATGCTGATATTGAATCTTGATGGAAGTATCTTCATATTTCCCAAGTGAAATGTTCCGGTATGTTCAGGAACACCCAGTACACCCATCCTGCATGCATCATAGAGATGTGTCTGACTTTCCCCTGAGCTGTTTCTGGAGCCCAGCCGCCACAACACAGTTTGAATGAGCATGGCTCATATGGAAGGTATGTGCTGAGCATACAGCCTCTACAGGAGGGACTGAAATTCTGCTTTTTGAAGGAACACCCTTCTTCTTCCTCCAATTTCACCCAATCCTTCCAGCTCTCTCCTTTCAAACTCCCACATCTCATGCAAAAACTTCTAATGTAACACTTCCCAACCTGCATTAAAATTCCATTAAAAAACAAGAGGCCACTTCACTCTTTCGTCCATTTATTTAGGTGTATGCTGAAGTGTAAAGTCAGCACAAAATACTTTATATGTTTATATGGCTGTGACTCATTCCGTGCTGTTTGCTTAAGATGAGTGCAATTGTGAAACAAGATGTTGCAACTGAAGACCACGCCTTCAGGTAAGACCATAACACTCTCAACAATGATCAACAGTGAATGAGAAAGTATGTCAGCAATATAAATGTCTGTCCTGTAGCAAATATCTTTCCAGCTTGTATGAGAGAAGAACCACTTTTTAGGTTTTATAAAGACCCATTCAACTGATTCTGATTTGGAACAGATACTGCAAATATAATTTTTGTGTGAATAGCCCCCCAACATAATATTAAAACATATTTGGAAGGACCCAAATTGAATTCACTGCCAGAAATCACACACAGGTTTGAGGCTCTAAGCGCAGCATCACCCTCTCAAGAGCAGAGAATACACATACATTTATTTACATAGTTAATATCATCACCACTAAAACGTCTTATTCCATCATACCAGGAATAAGACGTTTTGATGGTCATTCTATGATTCAAGAACAGCCACATTTGTGATATTTCGCAGAGCTTTTGACTTTTGTTTAGACTACATTTATACTGTTCCTGTCTTTCTGTCTCTCTGTGACTGTGCAGTCACAACATTAGCAATATCCTCATGGATCAATTACGTTTTCTGATTCTGATTTACAGGCATTTTTGCCTGTCGACATGTCAAGGTGATGTGGATGCCTAAACTTCAGCAGCTTTTAAATAAGCAAATACATTTTGCTCTTTAACATTTTATCACAGAGTAACAATAAAATACTCAAATATATATTTTTTTAAATCATAATTTAAAGCCATTCAAATGGACAATCAAGGGCATTCATTAAAGACAGTCAGGAAAAAACAGCTAGGAAAGTAACTCATCTTTGTATGAAAACGGAGTGTCACTCTTAGATTATACATCATATTATATATATATGGACAAAGAAAATTGCTTCGGCTGCTGTCTCTGCTTTCTCCCTCCACTGGAGAACTCGTGATGTAAATTTGCCAAAGCAATGAAAACAGTCCCTGTATCCCAGTAGAAACTCATATGAATTCTGACTCTGAACTTGGAGAGTTCAGAGCCCTGTGAGTGTGGAATGTTCTCTTCAAATGCTTCCATTATCAACAAAGTGTTTTTAAAAAAATCACGGATTCTGATAATGTTACCATAGCAGGGTTTAAGGTACAGCACTTTTATTTTCATTATGTATAATTCACTCTGTAATCAATTTAGTGCACTATTCTCCATGGCAGGATTTCACTACGTGGCCAAATTGAGATGCATGACTGCGAAATGAACACACAACAATGCCAGAGGTATTCAGTGGGCTGTGTTCCATCGTGGACACAGATTAAGCTCTAGTCCTAGGCTAAAAAGGATTTGCCATTTTCAGCAGATAATCACCAGTGACATGGTAATTAAGTCCCAGGCTTGGTTTGACCAGCTTTCAGGAACCTGGTGCTAGATTTTTGGAGGCCAGGGTCTTGAGCAGACGGTGTGAGCTTAAACCCGAGCTGCTGGGCCGAGCCGCAAGCCAACACCCAGCCTGTGTGTTTGGGCAGAGAGGAGGTTTATGCAGAGAGGAAGAGAGCAGAGGGTGGGGGACCGACTGGTCTGGATAGAATGTCAAACACAAAGCTGGGAAACGGATTAAAGTAGCCAGAGGTGGCCGGGTCATGCACGTTTGCAGAATTTCTCCCAGTAGCTGCCTGGACTCACCATTACTTCTTTCTGTTATTGCTACAGCAATCTGAGAAGAAGCTATTTATTTGGGAAAGGCTGAATCAGTGCACCTGCGTCTGGGTGGAGGATTTTCCACCTTTTGTTAAATGCCAGATGTCTGCCATTAATTCAAGGCTAAGGGCCTTTTTCATGCATTTAAAGAAGGGCTCAGGAAAGATTTCTGGACTTGCTTTTGTGGAGAACATAAACATCATTAACAAATGGATTCATTAACAGATGGATTACTGGCAGATGCTACTACAGAATGACGGCGCAAGGTTTTGTTTTTTTTTAAGATAAAGATATCCATGCAAATCTGAACAGAATTATTGGTAAACTTAAAACATGTTCATTATTTAATAACGCAGGAATTTTACAGACACATGTTTAGTATTATCTAAGGCAGTTTTTATCTGAGTCAGTAGGGGGCGACAAAGCCTTAAGGACTTTGTTTTATATAAAGAAAACAACAACAAAAAACGAAAAAACGAAAAAAAAAACCCACAAGTTTTGAAAATGTAAACATTAAAGCCATATTTTACATCCAAACACATCAATGCTCATGATTACTTTGCTCCTTTTAATGCTCACAGCTCCGAGTTGAAGCAGAGCCTCATTGTGTCTTTAATGTGTCTAAAATGTAACAAATTTTAAGAACAATACAGTATTTCTAAAGCTGTTTTCCATTTCTATATTTAGAATTCTGGTAAACATTCACGCTTAAGTGCAACAGGCACTTCCATTTCAAAATTTGGTCCGTAAAAGTACCAGAAGTTCCCATAGGACTTTTGTTGTCCTTTTGGCCTGTATGAAACTGATGGTTGAAACTTTGGAGTGTTTTAGGTACCTTTTGGGAATGTATAGCAAATCTTACCTTACACAATGTAAAAATCAACCTGTATTGACAACACAGCACC
>JBBMFX010212171.1:9847-20733 GCA_037832545.1 Rhabdalestes septentrionalis | reverse complement strand
CAATACTATGCACACTGTACTACACAGTGTACTACACACACTGTACTACACATAGTGTACTACGCACACTGTACTACACATACTGCACACAGAGTGCTACACACACTGTACTACATAGTGTACTACACACACTGTACTACACATAGTGTACTACGCACACTGTACTACACACACTGCACACAGATTACTACACACACTGTGCTATACATAGTGTACTACACACACTTTACACAGAGCACTACACACACTGTACACAGAGTACTACACACACTGTACACAGAGTGCTACACACAGTACTACACAGAGTGTACTACACACACTGTACACTGTACTACACACACTGTACTACACATACTGTACTACACATACTGTACTCAAAGTACTACACGTAATGTACACAGTATTAAATACACTGTACTATACACCCTATACACAGTATTACACACAGTGTACTGGTGCTCAATATGTTGCTCTTTTTCTGAGAGTATAATTTGACTATTTTTGTCTGGCAGGCCAGGTGTATATTGTATTGAATGTCCCTCGTACAGTCTAGTATAATGGGTTTTTGATTTGGGACTTCATACTTGATTTAGTGAATAATTTACTGAGGAATCAGATCATATGAAGCTGTTGTGAGGTCACGGATTTAAACTGCTGCTCTTTCTCTCTGCAGCACGAGTGAGTACCTCTACCTCTACAATGAAAGCCAGCATCTTCCTACTGCTGGGACTGCCTGGTGAGTCTAGACAAACACACACAAACACACTCACACTCACAATATTAAAGGGCCTGAATCATGGAAAAGTCTCAATATAAAATTGTGTGAGGCAGCGTATGAACACTGTTAAAGCTCCCCTGTCAATATATGGAAAGTGAGTTGTGACTTGTTCTGGAAACTGCATAAAGGATAAGTGGAATAATAAAAAACACACAACAAACCTAGATAATGTGCCCTTTAAATGTAAAGACCAGGTAAATCCACTTATTCAAAATAATAATGGAATTCAATGAGCAGATGCTTTTAACCAATGCTCGATGTAACTGCTACACCTTTTTGGGAGTGAAACTCCATGGTGGCGAACCTTATGTGCATCTGTGCAGGCTCCATGTGTTTAGGCTGAACAGATAAGGAAAACATTTACTAATAACTCTGATCAACACATTATTACTCCATCAATTATAGTTCCCTAACAATGACAAGGTATAAGGTTCATTGAAGATCAAAAAGAGGTTAGATAAACTAAGCAAAACATTTCATTTAAATCCCATAGCTTCATTAATTACTTCTAATTACTTAAAAATACCACTAAATACTTCAGTAACTTCACAGTCCACAAGGGATTTTGGGAAACACTGGTCTTAATCAGCAATAATTTAGTTTTATCCGACTTTCCAACAGTTCAGTAAAAAGCAGCTGCAGTTACTTCTGCCCATTAACTTCTATTAAAAATTAGTTTAGAGTTTCCCTTTAAAGATCAGGCCATTGACTTCTATTAAAAATTAGTTTAGCGTTTCCCTTTAAAGATCAGGCCATTGACTTCTATTGAAAGTGAATGTAAAAGAATGTAAACAACCGACAGAGATCCAGGAGAAGAAGAGTGCTATATGCCTTTAAGATGAGTTATAAAGCTGTTATGACACTCAATAAAATGTACTGCCTCAGGGGTTAGTATGTACACACACACACACACACACACACATAAACCCTCTTAAACCCTGCTGTTGGCCAATTACAATAATAAGGCAGTAACAGCACTTAAAATCCATAAAATATAGTGTCCCTGTGGGCATTCCCAGGGAACACACACACGCGCACACACACACACACATAAAGACATTTTGTAATTGACTGTGTTTTTGCTTTCAGTCCTCCTGGCGCAGACGTTTGACCAAGACTACAAAGATGAGCTGTTCAAATTTGGTAAGAAATAAAACTGCACTATAATTCTCAGGATTAGTACATCCTGACTGATGTATTCTTGGGATACAGATGTTTGAAAATTTCAGATAGAAACTTTAATTTAAAATAAATAAACAGATTCAAATAAAATAAAATAGGAGGGTAATGTTGCAAATAATAGAAATCAATCATCTCTCAAAGATTTTCATTCCCAAAACATCTCGGGACGCTCAAACATCATCCAGCTCCTGCAAAGCGAAACACATGACTGGCTGTGGCCTTTAAAATGGACTGAACTTCTTAATTAAGGGGTCTTGTGGATGTGGTTTCATTTGATCTTCGCTAACTGATTTTAATTATGTGTGTGTGTGTGTTTCCAAAGCTGAGCCTGACTACCCATATGAAGTTCAGTGTAAGTCCAGCTTCTTCTCTTGTCTTTTTTTATTCGGAGGCTGTGCATTAAAGAGCCCATCTCCTACATTTTCCTCCCTGAGATTCAATTTTGTGTCTTTTTTATGTGGCAATGTGTCTTAGTTCATCCTATTCCATTTTCCAGCCCACTCCCACCAATGTTATAAGGAGTCATGTGGGAATGTGTTTGATGTTGTGACATCACAACCATAATGATATTATGAGTTGGTGTTTTGCTTTCTGCAGACCCAGAGCTCTCCCAGCAGGTCTTACACGAGACAGCTGTAGGGGGAGGACAGACCGGTACACACATACAGATACTCACAAACACACACACAAATACACACACACATACACACAGACTCTGCTCATTCTTGTAATTTTTTTCATTGTTTCATGTTTCAGAAGCTGAGTTACAGTTGACGGAGCCCACCGAGCCTGGACCACTGGGTGAGAGAGAGTGAGAGAGAGGAAAGAAAAAAATTGAGAAAGAAACTAAAGCGAGCATGAGAGAGACAATGACAGAACAGAGAGAAAATAGAAAGAAAGAAAACGAGAGACAGTGAGTGAGCAAGTGAGGGAGAAGCAAAAAAAAAAAAACAGAAAGAAAGATAGAAAAGCAGAGAAAGAAAGTAAAAAAGAAAAAGAGAAACATAATACAGAGAGAGAGAATGAAAAGATGGGGAGAGAAATGGGAAATAGCAAAAAGAAACAGCGCAAGAGAATCTGCAATTGCAGAAAGCAGAGAAAGAAATATAAAGAGAAAGAAGGAAAAGAGACAACAGGAAATAGAAGTACACAAAGAAAATAAAGAAGGGAAAGAACGAATGGAAAAAAGAAAAGAAAAAAGAAATAGGGAGAAAACAAGAGTGTTGTGTGGAAATGTATCATATTCAAATGTATATATATCTGGGTGGGTGGGGCCAACTGCTGTCCAGAATGGTATGAGTTTGGGTGTGTGTGTGTGTGTGTGTGTGTGTGTGTGTGTGTGTGTGTGTGTGTGTTTAGACTGCCGTGAGGAGCAGTATCCCTGCACCAGACTCTACTCTGTCCACCAGCCATGTAAACAATGTCTCAACGACATCTGCTTCTACAGGTACACACCACACACACACACAATCACCACATAAAGCCATGGAAATAGATTATATGCTGCATCATTTTTTTTTAAGTCATTGCTTTTGTAATTTGTGGGAGTGTGTCTGTATAAAATATGGATGTCACTATTGTTTTATACACTATTGACCACACCTTGAAAATGTTAACCTCAAAAAACTCTTACAGTATTTTACAATTGCAGCAGTTAAAATAGTGATGTTAAGAACAGAGTGTGTGTGACTCCATCAGAAACTGAATCAGGAGTGAAGCTGCTGGGATACAGCACATAGAAAAACTGCTCTACACACACTACCGCACTCACATATGGAGGCATTTCTGATTTTTACACAGTTCACAATACAATAGTTAAAAGAATAGACACCTGTACATTTTACACACACACACAAACACTGCTGCAAATTTTACAAACAGTGAAAACAAATAAAAGAAAAGTGGTCTCTTATTTTTTTTCCATGACTGCACATTATCTCACTTCTACTGTCTGATTTTCTGAGTTAACATCTCTCTTTCTCTGTCCACTGCCTTCTCTTTGTTTTCTCTATCATTTTCTCTTTCACTATCTCTCCCTTCTTTTATTTTCTCTACTCTCTTCTCTTTCTCACTGTCATTTCCTTCTCTTTTTTTCTTGCCCTTTTTTCTGAAACACTCTTTCTTTTCTTTTTAATACCTTCCGTCTTTCTTTTGTATACTCTCTCTCTCTCTCTCCCTAGTCTGCGCAGGGTTTATGTTATAAATAAGGAGATCTGTATGAGGACTGTGTGCGCCCATGAGGAACTGCTCAGAGGTGAGATATGTGTGTGTGTGTGTGTGTGTGTGTGTGATTTTCAGGTTAGTGTCCAAATTCAGTTCAGTGTTGTTGACAAATGTTTTAAAGGGGACCTTTGTTTTTCCATTTGGGTCTCTACGGCTCCTATAAGCACAAAACCCCCCCATCCATTTTCTGTGATAGATCAATTGAAAGAATTTGGTGTCAGGAGTCATATGCATCTTCGAGCCATTTGGAAGGCTCCTATATCCTGATATCAGGATGAGAAAATTTGCATAGAACCACCCCTCACCTGTCGAGCCCCACCCACTAGATTAGTTGAAGATCTGCCATATTTGCCTGCTGGTTTTAAGACCACGCCAAAGATGTTGAGCACTACGGCTACAGGCAAAGGCAAGTCACCATGAAGTTTTGTGTTCACCTGGCTCTAGTTCAGACTCAATGTTGAACATATAGGGCTGGATAGCGCCTCTGTTTCATATGTGGTAAATGTGCAGCGTAATCATAGGATGGGTGTGGTGTGGCCAGCTACAGCTTATTTACATAAAATGTACATAAAGGAGTCCAAAGCTTCTCATTTTTAAAGGGACTGAAACTGTCAAGTAAAGAGCTGGTGAGATCACTTTATGTGAGATTGATTTTGTGCAAAGAAATTCATGAACATGTTTTGTGTTGTTTTGTGTAGCCCATAGACCTATTATAATCTTACAAAGTCCCCTTTAAAAAATAGAAGCAATCCAAACAAATGGCTTAGCAAATGAAATCAGAGATCCACTTTTATTTAGTACTGACGCTATAACGCTAACGTTGCTAACACCGGAAGTCAGTAGACAACCAAATCGTTTACTACCAACACAAACCCAAAACGTTTCTGGAAATTTCACATCAAGCTCTTCATAAAGGTGATTTAGACTTGTGGGTATGGTTTAGGTATGATTTACTGTGAGCTGTAAAAATGAACTCTTGGCTTAACACAGGTGCATAAAACCTGTTAGTATTAAAACTAACACATCTACTAGGATTAATACTAATACCTCTGTCAATATTACTACTAATACTTCTTTAAATATTCATACTAATATGTGTATATATATACTACAAATGCATCTGTTGGTATTAATACTAATATTAACACTAATATCAGCATTACTACTTATACATCCATTAGAAGTAGTACTGTTATGTCTAGCATTATTTGTACTGATATGTTTGTTAGTACTGACTGACTGATAAGTTGTATAATTCCTGACTGTCCCGCAGCTGACCTGTGCCGTGATCAGTTCTCCCGATGTCGTGTAGCGGCGCTAAATGGCCAGTGTGCGGCGCTGGGGAGCAGCTGCGGGAAGAGCTGTGGAGGATGTTAAAGGCTACTATGACTTCGCCCAAATACTGCCTGACCACCCCCACACCACTAACTACACACCAAAGAGAGAAAGCCCTACCAGTGGAAAACCACACCAATTATTTCAGTGTCAGTGTCCAAGCTCTGCCCCCAGAAACGTGCAGTGTTGCCAACGTAGTTGCTTTGTCCCCATTTCTTTCCAAAAAAGCTCCTAGCGAGAAATCTAGCGACAGTTCTGACAAATCGTCCCTACTTTTTGTAGAACTTTGTCATCAATATTCCCTGCAGATTAGCCAGTGACCCAGAAAAGGGAATGATCTGCGCATGTTGATTTCACCCATTTACATTTGTCAGGGGTCACCAACATGGTGCCCACAGGCACTAGGGTGCCACCAAGGACCACAGGAGTAGCCCGCAGACCGGTATAGCACAACTCACCAGTGTGCAACGTCTTACACGTAATTTTATCCATTTGCTATTCTTCTTTAATCACATTTGCATTTATATCTATTTAAAAATGACAATATAAAAAAAACTATGTTTCAAAATATGTTTTTTGTACATGAAGTTTTGGTAAACTCTGTATTAGTATATAAAACTGGTAGCCTTTCATATGGCTCAATGCGCGTGATTTAGCTCTCAGTGTCAGAAATGGTGGTGACCCCTGACATACCTGTTGTATTACAAGCAAAAGAATTTGTCCAGTTTTTAAGCATGTGTGTTTCCATGACAAAACGCGCCCAAAGCTTCATTGCTCACTTTCTGCTCCTTGTTTGTCTCCTCCTGCCTGCCATAGCCGACAGAGTAACCTGAATTCACAGTGCTGAAATTCTCTGCCTATGCATTCCTAATGTGACTCATCCCTACGCTCTCTCTTAGTAGACGTTGCTCTGGCGACTCGAATCAAACCTTTAAACGGTCAAAAATCGGTCCTGATCGTTCAGTGGAAAAGTATACAAGTCCAGTGGAAAGAGGTATAACACGTATCCTGACATTTTTCAAATGTCCTTGAAGACAATTGAAAAAAGTGTCAGGTGGTTTGCCTAACGCGCCTGATGTGCAGTAAAGCAGCGGTCGCACCACGTTGGTGCCAGGCCAAATGGGACACAGTTCTGGAGGGAAGATATAGCTGGCTCGGCTAGTTAAAGTTTACTTTATTTTCTGGAATGAAGACTGAACATTTCTTGGTTTCGATTGGCTTATGTTTAACTCATCAAAATGCTCCAAAACGAAATGTGGTCACATACCAAATATGCATGGTTGTAGACAGATTGCATGTGTTAAATAATGGCAGTGTGATTTAAACTGACATCTGCTGGCTGGATGAGATTACCCACTTTCGGGAAAGGTGAACCTCACAGCAGTAGATATGCAGGAACACAGAGCATGGACAGAACCCCCACCCCCTAACACTCCACACCAGAGCTACACACACCTACCCCACTCCCAAACACACACTGCAAAATATATTCCTCCACATCCTCACCTTCATCCAAATCCTCCTACTGTTCCTCCTCCTCCTCATCTTGCTCCTACTCCTCAATATACTCTTATGTTCTTATTATTATTTCAACCCTCTAAGCCCCTCCTGCCGCTGAAGGTCCTTTATAGATCTTCGTGGTCATCATGTAAACCCTCCGCTCTGCGGGTCGGACGACTTTATATAAACCTGTATTTACTTTTGTACTATTTTACAAATCCTTCTGAGCGTCCGGAGTCACTGGTGCTATTGTATCTGTTTGACCATGGTGCTAAACAAGGCAGCAGCAGAGGATCAGCAGGAGCAAGATAGTAACTTTTTATTTTTAAATATTTTTTAAATAACTTTTTTACTGTATCATGTACCTTGATCTATTGTTTGTAACTGTCTGTGGACTGTATCTGGGGACTGGCTAGCTCTCCAGAGCTCAAAGCGTTGCTTTTTTATGCTGATCCACAGTAACAATACAAAAATGCAATACTGGCCCATGGTCAGCCTAAAAGAGCAGCGTGGGAATGCTTTTGCCACTGTATCAGCACTGTTGTTAACACACACAAACTGGGTGAACGATAATTTTGTCTGGTGAGATCCGCAGTTCCGCATTCAGGATGTTATCTGGGCTTTTTCCACTCCATGTTTATGCCCAGTTGACCCTCTTCTGGGTTGCCAGGTCTTCCCTTAAGGGCAAACTGGACAAAGGCCTTAAGAACACCTTTGAAATCTCTGAGATTCAGTTCTGTCCAGGCACTGACCTCAAATACAGCGGCCTTATCAATACCCAAAACTGTCCACCCCCTCAATCCCAGCGACGCATTAGATGGCCCACGCGACCCCATCTTGAAGCAGAGAGTACAGCAGTAGACATTCAATGACCTGCTACTGCTTTTTACACCACTCGAACAAGAAAGCACCAGCAAATACTCCAATAAACACTTTTATAACACCAGACCAAGCAGAGTGGTTTATCTCTGTTTTATTTGTATCTTTTATATTTGTATATTTAAAATTCAAGCACATGGGGGGAGGGGGGAGTGTTAAAATCTAGTCTAAATGACAATGTTTTGTGTCTACAAAACAAACAGGTTAAAATATTAAAACTGAATATTCACATTTGTTAAATGAGACCCACTGTGTGGCCTCTGGAGGAGGGGCGTCGTTTTATGAATAATAATATAAAAAATTTAATAATAATATAAAAAAGCCAAGATTGTGGTCATTACTGACACCTCCCCCTCCAAAAGATCAAACATGTATTAACCCCCAACAAGGCCTCTGGTCCACATATCTCCTTCTTGTGGTGTAATAGTTGTGGGGACACTAGACAGCCAATTAATAAATGTTATCAATTATTATCAATTTAAGTACATCATCTACATACTCCAAAGATATTCTTCACCCACCACTGCCTGTAATTTCTGACCACCTTGATCTTGCACTTATGTTTATTTGAAGGTCATACACTTTGTTTTGTTGTTAAAATACAAATATAAAAATCTGTATGTCTGGAAAGGGGAAGGGATAATGTTATTTGGTCAGTGAAGACATAAAACATGAACATCAGAATCAACCACATGCAGTAAACAACAATAACAACAACAAAACAGTTAACGAAACATCAGAAAAAACACAGGCTGCTTCTCCATTGGTCCCTCATCTTTATCTCTAAATGTATCTGCTTTTTCCCTAAACAAATAATAAAAATAAAATATCCTTTAGATTTAGTGTGTCCCACTCAGAAATGGCATGCTTTTGGTTCATAAATATCTCAAATACTCCTGAATGTCTATTCCTGAAAGAGAAATTTCACACATTTTCAAAATTCTTCTCCATAATTAAGTAGTCATGATGTACACAGATTATTCTCTTGAGTCAGATCATCTAGCTCAAAACTCTCCCTCACAGAAAGTTCCCAATAAATGGTTAGGGTTGCACCATCTGACTATGAGACATTGAGAAGTTTTGAGAAGCTTTTTGTCCTAAAACTAAACCCATGTATGATTGAGGGATACATGCAGGACACCATGAGCCCAAATAGTCTCCAAAAAAAGTGATTTAGCTCAGATTCCCCATCATTTATACTTCCATATAAACATGATGTGCCACTGTACAGAAATCTCTCTACAGTCTTGATCAGGGCCAAAAAGCATGAAAAGCTTTTCAAAGAAAACATTTTTAGTGATTAGATGTTATATTACAGGGGCAGTTCTAGAAGCTCTTCAGTTTTTAGTCAGTCTTTAAAAATCTTTTAAAGACTGACTATTTTAAATCTGTATGTAGGGCAAGAATAATTAGGTAATTCTTGGGTTTTTGAAATCGGCCCCAGTGTGAGGCTAAATGTAAAGTTCTTCTGTGTTGAAAGATCTTTCAGTTTTGCTGTAAAAAGCTGCCTTTACCCGCTGGTCTGAGATCATTTCTGTTAGTACTTTGCTGGTTTGGACCTCAACTGGTGTAACGCAAAGTTGAAGCCTGGGCTGTGGACGTAACACAGCTGTCTGTGCTAAGGGTCAATTTGTTTTGCACTGTGGGGGGGAACAGGTGTGATGGGCATGTGTTTCAGAAGAGGCTGATCTGAGACCAGCACTGTGTGTGTTTACTAGGCAGACACTGAGGGTCTGAGAGTGTGCCTTCAGTGGTGTACGCTGATCCAAGCTCAGCTCTGTGAGAGTCTGGGAGCTGGTAGGCCTGCTGTGTTTATCGCTTTCGGCTGATCTGAGATCAGCGGCCCTAGAGACGGCTGTCTGCGTCGCAGCTCGTGCTGTAACTGCTCCTTCAGTGTAGACACCTGAAAAGCACACACAGACATACATATACACAATAAAATGACATACACATATAATCATATATGCTACCATGCCCTTTATTAGGGAAGCAGGTCTATCTGTGCTACCTAGCGTTAGCGAAGGTGAAGGTGAAGATTCTTTTTTGTCACATGCATAGTCATACAAGTAAAACACACAGTGAAAATCTTTCTCTGCATTTAACCCATTCACCAAGTGAGGCAATGGGCTGCTGCCAGCAAGACGCCCGGAGAGCATTGTGGGGCGACATTACCTTGCTCAAGGGTACCTCAGCAACGACACTAGCATTTGGGATCAAACGCAAACCCTCTGATTGCAGGGCCACTAGAACATCCAGCTACCCCCTAGGTTTATGCAGGTTTATCCGTGCTATCTTGTTTATATGTGGGTTTATATATTGCATTCAGGTCACTGGTTTATGGTGATTATAATCTTAAAAGCTATTTTAATATAAGTGTATTACAGTCATTACATAAACACTTTTCCTTGTTGTGCTGGAATTCACACATTTTAAAGGTCAGTAATTATAGGACCTTGGTCACATGACACAATAATCTGACCGTTTGGCCTTTTGGCTTTTTTGTAAAGTGAACTCTCTATAGGTCCCAGTTTGTCTTGGATTCTTTTGTCTTATAATGTCTGTATGGTATCTTTTATCCCTTTTCTATTTTCTCCCTCTTTTCTCTGTACTTAAAATGACTATTTACTGTATAATGCTATTTATTGCATTTATTATCTTTAGTTTTACTCAGTATATTTAGTAATATTAATGTGAAAATAAACACTCAATGCTTATCCAGTTTTTAAATATAATTTTTGCAGGCGCCAAAGACTGTGGACCATAGTGCACCAAACTCTGTATACATTACTGTGCAAAAGTCTTAAGCTCCCCACACAAAACTCATATCACAAAAAGTGTTGTTGCTACAGAGTTACAGGAACTTTTTTTCACAGTGCACCAAACTGTCATTTTCACACAGCAGTGGAAATTTGGTTCACCCTGTTTGAGGCCCTAATCCTAGACAAGCAATTTGTACCTTTAGACCCCCCACCCCACCCCCATCTAATAA
>JBBMFX010211960.1:0-20739 GCA_037832545.1 Rhabdalestes septentrionalis | reverse complement strand
CTGATGACTCCAACTGCCGTGATGGTCCAAGGTCGTGTCACGTGGACACGCAACTAGCACTGCCGAGGAGTGCTTCAGCCCGAGGACAATGTGGGGTCTTATGACCTTTAACCTCCTGGTGGCAACTGCTCGCCACAGGAGAAGGACAGATTGTCAAGGACGTTGAATGTAACAAAATAATCAACCAAGTGTTATAACAATGTGGCTTGCACTATAGTGATTTTGCAAGCACAAAAATTATTTTATTAGAATAAAAAAGTACACTGATATTGATACTTTCTGTAAGCCTGAAGTTTAGGACAAGTACATTCCTTTGAGATTTATGAACATCCAGAAGTTGAATACTGTTTGTGTTTTGGAAAGACTACAGGTTCTTTCCTGGGAGAAGAAAAGTTGTAAACACAAGTTTGGGGTAGATAAAGGGTTAATATCTAATGACACATACACATTTCAGTTAAACATTCCAGAACAATAGGGTTTAGGTGGAAATTGTTGAAAAGAGGGGAGAAAAGGTTAATATTATATTTATTAATCAATATGGATCATAATAGTTTTTCTCCAATTATCATTTTTTTCTTTAGTTGAGTTCAGTGATTTAGTTAACCTCTTGTTTACCACAAGAGAGGGACATTTGAGTGAAAAATTTTGATCAATACAAGTATTAAGTGAAAATGTAGAAATTATGCGGCATGTAGTTAGTAATGTCACGACTGGCAACAAATATTTCAAATAAGTTTTGTTTGATTTTTCAATCAATCCTTTATTTTCATATTTTTTTGTTTTCTTTTATTTTGGTTCAATTTTTCATTTTAGTATATGTTGTAGTAGAAGAGGTATTTTTTATAATTTGTCCAACAATTGGGTTTTAATGGTACACAAGGTGTTTAACTAAGCACAGAGTTGGAATTGCATCATATCGCATACGTTATTCTTTATAGGGTTTAATTTTAAGCATTAGAGATTGAAAACTATTTGAGGTTTTGTTCTTTTCAGATAAATGAGCATTTAAGAGCTGAATATTATGTGTGTGAGGGAAATAGTTCAGGCTCGAGCACAGACGTAAACATAGGTGTAGAGCTGATAAGGGAATAGTCTCTAAAGATAAACACAGAGTAAGAGGTTCAGTAATCTACAAGTATTTACTGCAGCACATTCATAGTTATAAAGTTCGTGAAGATTTTTGCATCATATTCCAGTTATAATGTAGGTAGGGTGACAACGGCCCTATTGATCTCTTGTTATTAAAGTCCACAAGGATTTTTTATCCTTTTTATCCAGGTCGGAGACAGGAAGTTTTTCCTTGCCTCTGTCACTCAATAGGGACTAGGACCCTAGATTCTGTACTGGGACCCTAAAATTCTAGAAATAAATTTCTGATAAATTGGTTATAAAGCACCATATCAATAGAGTGTAAGTGTAAAATGCCTTTACACTAACTTTGTGTGTTAAAGATAAGCAAGTACAAATTTAGTCTTTAAACATAACAATTTAGAGGATAATTAGAAGAGGCTTATTAGAATATGCTAGCAATCTTATTATGGGTAATTTTAGTGATGTTAGAGAGAAAATAATACAATAAAATAATAAGGTGTTCTGAATAGATTAGTTTCAGATATTATTGATTTGGTAAGGTAGTAAAGTATTCTTGTTGTGTTAATATTCTCAACTGTTGTGGTATATTTTCTAATACAGAAAATTACATTAATGAGTAGACACCAAGTACATTTTAGATCACTTAGAAACAATGGGTTTTATATTTAAGGGATAATTTGAGTTTAATTCAGAATCTAATTAGGCTAGAGTGAGTTCTAGTATCTGCAAAGTAATTTTGTTTCTTGCAGGAGTACGACAGATAAGATAGAGAAACTGTTCGAAATCCATAGGTGTATTGTTTAAGTCTACGTGATTAGTATATTTAGATAAAACAATATCATTCAAAAGAAAGGGGGGGATGTTGTGGAAAAATCAGCATTTATTATATATGTGATTAATTTCTTTTGAATAAGTGTTTTATTCTGTATCCATTTTTATTATATTTTTATCCTGAGTTTTTGAGCTAGAGAGGTTTTCTTCAGGGACGTGTTGATATGATAATGCCTTAGTCAAAATATGTTCTAATGTTTCTCTGTTAATAACTGATTAGAAACTTGATACCTTATGCCTTACAGAGACCTGAATTAGAGCTGCTGAATTTGTTGCTCTAAATGAGACTACCTCCAGGCTACAACTATGCACACCGTCCTAGACTAAACGGTACAGGGGGAGCTACAGGAACCATTTATGAAAGCGCCTTAAGTGTTACACAAATAATTGAATTTAAGTACCCATGTGTTGAAACTCTGTTCCTTCACATATTTAATGTAAATACAATTAAGGTCTCTCTCCCAAATTACTGTCTACAGGCCACCAGGGCCATATACAGAGTTCTCCCAAGATTTCAATTGTTTTATAGCAACTTTAGAAATATGCAGCGATAAACTTATAATTATTGGAGATTTTAATATTCACTTTGAAAAAGAACATTTACCGCCTGACTCAGCCGACACAAATACTATTCAAAACTCAACCACAGTAGAAAAAACTGATATCTTTTAATCCAGTCCAACATACAGAGCTCTTTGCAATTATACTTTCCTCAGAATCTTCTACATGTACACTGGACTCTATTCCTACAAGCTTGCTTAAAGAATTTCTACCTGTAATCACTGGACCTCTCCTATCAGTATTAGATGCCTCACTTAATGTTGGTCATCTATCACAGTCCTTTAAAATATCAGTTATTAAAATGAAACTTGATCAAGATTTTAGAGAAAGTTGTGGCCTGCCAGTTATGGTCATTACTGCACAAAAACGTATATATAGACATACATTTTTATCTGTGTTCCAACCTCATCATAGTACAGAAACAGCCTCAGTAAAGACAGTAAATTATCTTTTATCTTTTGTTGGTTTTGCTTGACCAAAGTGCGGCATTTGACACAATTGACCACTTTATTTTACCAGACAGATGAGAAAACATAGTCGGAGTCACTGGAACGGCCTTATCCAGGTTTAGATCATACCTGACTTAACAGGGAATCCTCAGCACATTCCAAATTAAAATACAGTGTTCCAAAAGAATCTGAATTAGAACTCTTTATTAACTTTGTTTTGGCTGCAATTAGGTATGATTATCAGGAACCATGGCATTAAATTCCACTGCTATGCAGACGATACACAACTTTATATCTCTGCCAACCCAGATGATAAACTTATATTAAATAAGATTGGGGACTTTATTACAGAAGTAAAAGACAGAATGTCACATAACTTTCTCTTACTCAATGCAGAAAGAACAGAGATCCTTCTTCTAGGTCCGACAGATGCTAGAAACAGACTGTCAGGTTTAATGCTTGATCTTGCTTGGTTCCTCAGCCTCTTCAACTGTAAAGAATCTTGATGTTACTATGGATCCCAATCTTTCATTCGACACACAGTACTGTTAGTAAATTAGCTTTCCTTCATCTATGTAATATTGTTAATTTAAAAAGTGCACTCTCTCCTTGACACATAAAAAATAGCCCTATATTACTGCCAGACTCGATGATTATAACAGACTTTTGTCCAGCTACTCCAACAAAATCCAATTAAACTTAAACTAGCTCAGAATGCGGCAGCTAGATTCTTCACTGCAACCAGGAAATTTCACCAATATTATAATTCATTGGCTTCCTTTCAAATTTCATATTGATTACAACATTCTTCTAATGACTTAATAAAGCCTTGAATGGCCTTACACCTCTTACTAGGAACCTCCATGGTTACTCAGATCTCAAGGTGTTGATTTCTTACTCGTTCACAGAAATACGAACGCTTCAGAAATGGGGAAGAGTGTTCTCATACATAGCCCCCAAGCTCTGGAATGCTATTTCGAATAAAATTCAGGTTTAGTCAGGCTTTCTGTAATGAATTTTTCCTGTAAGATGCTGGGAGGTTTATGAGAGTGGAATGGAGGCACGCTGGTGTCTCGGGATGCTTTCTACTGCTGTACATCTACATTTACAGCAAAGCGACCTCCCTTCCCTAACTACAGGGGACAGTCTTCCTGGAGCAACTTGGGGTTAAATACTTTTGCTCTAGAACCCAGTGGTGGAGTGCTAAAGGTAGGATTCGAACCCATGACCTCTGGGTCCAAAGGCAAGCATCCTACCCTGAGTTAACAATGCCCCACATCTGCACATTTACAGTCACTGGGGCCCGGTCCCCAAATGCCCTCGACTGGTTTTGGCAGCTCACCAACTCCACATGTGCTCTACCCCAAATAAGGGCAATGTCTGCTTAAAGCTCCAGCAGAGACTGTTGATCCTGTCGTTTATGGGCTACACACTCTTCCAAAAAAATGTACCCCAATTGACACTTAGTGATACTAACCCTGTTAGATTTAGATGGCCTATATTTCAATAATCTTGTTCTTGAAGGCCTTCTCTTGTTATTCATCCCCATAAAGTCTCTCTTTTCTCTCTCTCTGCGTCGCCTGAAGAGGATGGTTTCCCCTTTTGAGTCTTGGTTCCTCCTGAGGTGTCTTTGTCAGCAGGGAATTCTTTTTATGATTTATATAGATCAATGTTTTCCTGCAACAGGCTGCAGAGTGCCTAAAGGTAAAGGAGCCTAGATAAAATGTTCCAACCAGTCATTCAGCACCACCAGTACTGATCACCGCCTGATCATCTGGAATAATTTGCTCCTGGTTCTTCCCTGGTTCAGGACTTCAGTTAGATGCTCTTTGTTCTGCTTGAATGATTCATATGTAGGACAGTGTGTTTTAACAAACAAAAACATTACTCTGAACCTGATCAGGTTCAGGGACTGGACTGAAAATGAACCACCAGTTCATAGAAGTATTTTAAGCTCTGAGATAAAGCTCTCTGTGTTTGATATTTTCTTCCCTCTCCCTCTTTCTATCTCTTTCTTGCTGTTATTCCTGTAGAGACATCATTTTACATCTATTACCGTATTACATTTTTAAATCTTACTTGTTCTCTTATGCATATGCATTGCTTAATTTTATGCTTATTTTAACTCAAAGCACACTGAAGAAAGACCTCTGAGTAAATAAATATACTTGACCGTTCATGTTTCTGAAAGGGGGTGTATGTTTGTTTATCATCGCATGGGTCCCTGGCACCCCACAGACTCGGAGATGCTTGCTGATTGATGGGGGAGCTGGGTGCAGTACAGCTCCACACCAGGAGGTGGGGTAGATGGCAGGTGAAGCGTTGTCTGAGCCCACACTAACACGATCTCAGCAGAGAAACGGTTGCACGTCCTCGGAATGTTATGGCGTCCACGGTGCTCAGGCATTGTTGTAGGATCCGCCCCGTTAAAGCCCACATGTCCTTCTTCGCGTCCCAGGCTGCAGCAGGTAGGAGCTGAAGGCGCATCGGGGGTCTGGCGGTGTGATGGGGGGGGGGATTGTGATGCTGTCACACCATCTAGTCCTGTCCAGACTGGCGTGAACTGGTGTAAATATCTGATTAAATCTGTCATTTTTACACCGTTACAGTTGGACACACTGGGCCGTTCATGTCCTGCACCAGTTATTGCAATGTCTTGGGAACAGGACCAGAGTCTTTAACGCATTAAAACTCAATTTGTGTTCTCCAATTTATGAGAATACTTATACTATGTACATGCTACCATTACATTAAACTAACCTTAAGTAACCAGATTTTCAGTCTGTTTCGCAAATGTTGAAAATTAGGACAGGAAGTCCCAGGGCACAACATTTGGGGAATTGACATGGGGATGTGGAGATGGGGGGACCCGATTTCCATCATTTGGGGAGTGGACACTGGGACGTGGAGATGGGGGGACCCGCTGTCCATCATTTGGGGAATGTCAACTTGGACAAGGATTTGCAATGTCCATCATTTTGGAAATGGACACAAAGAGACCATCATTTGTGGCATTGGCATGTGGAGACAGGGAGACCTAATGTCGCCCATTTGGGGAGTGAACACAGGGATGTGGAGATAGGGAGACCCAATGTCCATCATTAACGAAATAGACATGGGGATGCGGATACAGGGATTCCCCCGACTTACAGTTTGCTCTGTACAGGAGTGAGACATAAGACCACCGTCCAGTATGCCACGCGCCCGGAACTGCCCAAACTGGCCTACAGAAAGCTGAAGGGAAAAAGTCCAGGAGTGGTGTTCCTTCCCGGCTTCGCCTCCAACATGGAAGGCCAGAAAGCAGAAGCCCTTGAGGAGTTCTGCAAGTCTCTGGGTCACTCCTACCTCAGGTGGGCTACATCCTGGATCACACTAAACAGTGGTGGTGAATTTAAAATTACAGTTCTGTTTATTTGACTGGAGTATATAGAGACAAATCCAAAGAAAAAATGCAATGTAATAAGTAGTATTAATTTCTCCTATTTCACTTTGAATCACCAAAAATACTATTTTATAAATGTTAAGCTGCCTTATCTTTGGTCTATTGAGTAGATTAAATGAAACAAATGGGAACAAATGTTTTACTGCGACAGGCCGCTAATTGGCTTAAGATACAAGAAGCCTAGATAAAGGCATTCCAACCACTCAATGTTCAGCACCACCAGTATATTGATCACCGCCTGATCATCTGTAAACATCTGCACCTGTTTCTTCACTGGTTCAGGACTTCAGTTAGACGTGTTCAGTTATGTTTGAGTGGTTTAACAAACAAAACACAATCCTCTGAGACTGGTTGTGAGACAGAGAGCTCTCAGTTTTAGCTTATTCAGAGCTACTAATTACTCTAATGTAGATGCTGCTTGGCTGCATATTCTACCTGGACAGAGGTGTGATCTTTTTGTCATGGTGATAAATGTGGCACTCAGGTTTGACTACACGGGCTGCGGAGCCTCCGAAGGGCAAATGGCAGACTACAACATCGGCACATGGAAGAGAGACGTCTTGTACGTACTGGACGAGCTGGTGGAGGGGCCTCAGGTGAGGATAAAACCAGGCTTACTTCAAATAGGGCTGCACAATCAATCACCTGCTGATCCTTATTGTTGTATCTATCACTGCAATACTGATATTGCAGAGAGCTGCAACATGCAAACGAGCCTGTAACCAATCACAGTGTTTATGACAGGGCATCCAATCACAGTTCCAGGTGAGTTGTAATCCAACAAATGTCAAATGTTTAACCGTTAAGAGTTGGCAAAGCAGTGCAAAACAAGAATGAGGCAATATTTTTAAATGTGTTGGTTTTGTAAGATATGAAAATGAGCTGTGTTTGCATCTTCTTTACTTCTTTTCTTTTCACTTTATGGATAGTGGAAATTAAGGTGCCATTTGAAACAATATTTACTGACTTGATATCGGTCCTTGATATAGATTTTCTCAATCACAATCTGTAGCAGTTTTTAAAAGTTTGTTTATTTACAATTTATGGTGGTTTTAGTCTCAAACATAGACCCCAGATCGGCCCCCCAAATGCAGGTGAGGGGCAGCACCACTCATCTGCAGTCCTGATATGTTCTCTGGCAGCAGATGAGCGAGATTCCTTGTTGTTGACTTTATCACTGCCAAGAATATTCTACACGAGGTCATATTACATGTTGTGGACTAAATAAAAACTTGGTGTAGGCCACAGAGCAGGTAGCTGTTATGAGTCGCATATGGAAAACATATCCAGTTCATTCTTTTTAAAAAATTAACATAAGAGAAAATATAATTAAGAGTTTGAATCAGGTGCCAGATGACCTGTTGCTTCACATGCTGATCAAGTATCTTGGCCAGAATCTACGAAACAAGAGAGGTGTATTTATTAAGGGTCAAGTCCCATGAAGTCTGTGCGTAAATAATCTAAACAGTCACACAGACTACACTTATCATCGAAGTTTTTAGAGGCAGGATATATGGATACAGAATACTTGTAGTAACAAGAATAGCTGTTATTAGATCATGGAAACGATTTATAGATAAATGTTTTATAGCATCAGGCTGCAGAGTGCCTAAAGAGCCTAGATAAAGGAGTTCCAACCACTCAGCATTCAGCACCACCAGTATACTGATCACCGCCTGATCACCTGGAATCATCTGCTTCACTGGTTCAGGACTTCAGTTAGATGGACTTTGTTTTGCTTATATGATTCATATGTAAGTCACAGTGTGTCTTAACCAACAAAAAAGCTCTGAAATAAAGCTCTTCTCCCTCTTACTATCCCTTTCTTGTTGTTATTCCTGTAGATACTGGTAGGCTCCAGTATGGGAGGCTGGCTGATGTTGCTGGCTGCTCTTGCAAGGCCAGAGAAGATCGCAGCCCTGGTGGGCATCGCTGCAGCGGCTGATCACTTTGTCACTGTCTTCAACTCACTGCCAATAGAGGTGAGGTCAAGCATCACTCACAGATTTAGACAGGAAAGCACTGCACCACCAACCACACTAATTGCAAGTTTATTAGACACCGGTTTAGCAAAGAAAAGTTATATTCCTGGACACAGCTCTCTGTGAACAGCCAGCCTCTGTTGCTATGAACTTTTGTGGCTTACCCGTCCTATGGAGGGTATCAATTATGCACTTCTGGCCAGTTGTCAAGTCTGCAGTCTTCCCCATATTCAACCTAAATGAGAAAATTGAACCAAATTGAAGCAATTTAATGACACCTGGCAAAACCTGTGCAGGTGCTTTGAGTTTAGTAGATGAGATGTGTGTGACTCCTGTAAAATTTGGGCTGATGTCTTCAAATTTTTCCATGATATTCTAATTTTTTTTAAAGTGTCTGTAGATCTTAGAAGGGAAGATCAGGAATGTAATGCGGTTCAGATGCTCTTCAGTGAGTATTGGAACTCTAATATGCACCTGGAGATGTTTCTCATACTTTCACCACCCATCTTGACACCAGACCAACTTTTTCCCTCTCCTCAGCAACCCTGTTTTATTATCATGTTTCCGCTAGAGACCCACTTTCTCTTTTTATACTGATAACATGAGCATGTGATGTCCTTTGCCTGTTGTAACCCATTCAGGACAACTTTAGACAAATGGTGGTTCCTCAAGCTAATGTCAAGTCTGCTTGCTTGCACAGTTCTTGCTATCCTTCTTTGGATGTTTGACCTTTTTGTCAACAGGTTGACCATCATCATTGGCTGTTTTTTGTTTTTCTGTCATTATTTGTGAACCACAACCGATTTTGGAGGTGTGAGAACTAGCAGGTGTAGGGCTCTCCAGCAATCATGAACGGATGCTAGAAACACTGATCTGTCGGACGTTTACAATATACCATGGTCACATGATGGATGATTTATTGGAATATGGGATTTGCAGAGAGCTGAACTGGTTGAACGTGTAGAACCACTATTATGATGCAGCATACAGTTGCTTTTAACCTCATTATGTGGAGGACCAGTGCTCAAGCATATGACCACCCCTCATGGTGGCAGCTGGCTGGCCTAGTGGTTAGGGCGTTGGCCCTGCAATCTGAGGATTGGGGTTCAAATCACAACTGCTCCCGTCAGAGCTGAGGTAGCCTTGAACAAGGTACCGTCCTCCACCATTGCTCCCCGGGCGCCTCATTGGTGAATGGGTTAAATGCAGAGAAATCATTTCACTGTGTGTTGTACTTGTATAATTATGCATGTGACGAATAAAATTGGTATTTGTATTTGTATAACATTAACAATCTTGTTAAGAGAGCTCAGTCCTTCTTCTCATGCCTCACTGCAACTGCAACTCTTCACTCTTTCCATTGAAACTAATCTTTGTAGAGTGTAAAAAGGCAGGGAAGGCACCAAAAAATAGTCCTGGAGGAATCTGGAAAAACGACTGCTACTAAATCCTACTCTTCCCTGCCCCCCAACAGACGAAGAAGGAGATAGAGGAGCGTGGCTCGTGGGCTTTCCCTACCCGTCACAACGAAGAGGGCTCATACACGATCAGTCTGGACTTCCTGAAGGAAGCGGAAAACCACTGCGTCCTGCAAAGCCCGATCCCAGTGGCCTGCCCTGTCCGCCTCATCCACGGCCTGAAGGATGCGGACGTGCCGTGGCACGTCTCCATGCAGGTCGCCGAACGCGTCCTCAGCAATGACGTGGACGTCATACTCCGAAAACATGGCCTCCACCGACTGTCGGAGAAGGAGGACATCAAGCTGATGGTGTACACCATTGACGACCTGATTGACAAGCTGACCACACTGGGATGAAGTGGATTGGGGGGGTATGCTTGGGGGGTCAGTAGAGGTTCTCAAGGGCCTTTTTTGTCAGTCAAGGAAAGAGACTGGGAGGGAAGGAGCTCTAGGTGGAATGGGGCAAAGGCAGTGGGTACAGATCAGAAGCCATGTAGCTATGTTCTATTACTGAAGCAGATAAATGACAGCTCACTTGTTGGTCAGTGTTCTAACCCTTGGGGCAATACTGAGGTAGAGAACATGCACTCGCACTATTTCTATACCGTCCTCCTCAGGCAAACTTAATGATCTGTGCAAGAACCATTCAACACATTTCACAAAAGGAACTCATTCTCCTTGCCTTTATTTTATCTGAGAATTTTTTATTCCATCTTGTGGTTACATTGTCTGGGCCTTTTTCTTTTTTATATTTATTTAATCAACCCTTTCTCTATCGGTCCCAGTACCTTAAAAGGGACAAATCACGGAATGTCTGTGCCTTTAATTTCCTTTTACCATGTCCATTATATTATTGCTAGTCTAGTTCCCAGTCCAGTTTAATGTATGTTTCCAGTTTTTACTGTACTTCAGCTCCCACTAGACCTGTACCAGGTGTTTGCTGGGCCATATGTTTTCCGGTGTGCTGGGTTCTAATGGTATAACGAACACCAGCTTACTAACGCTAGGGGTAAAACTAGTGGTTACTGACCACTGCAGATTTCACTAATATTGTTTATAATTGTGTTAATAGTTTTGTTCAGAACACAGCTGTTTCCAAATGCACGAGCTTCAGTCTCACTGTCTTACAAAATATAGCCCAGTCAGCAGCGCAAATCTGCTAATAGGGGCTTGTTTTTGGTACCTCATCTCAATGTCGTGTCCTGAAATTAGACGTGATATTAACAAGGCCAGATGTAATTCGGTTGAAAATGGAGCAGAAATTTTTGTTTTGCTTTTTGTGGGGTAGAAATCACCACACTCAGTGATACAATGCAGTTATGGTATTTAGGCTGCAATACTATATTCTATGTACTATAGAAAAATTACAAAACTTCACTATTGATTTCACTGTATCTACTTTCACCTGGTTCATAATTAATGACCCACTAGTGACCAAAGGGTCTCACAGTAATTATGGTGAACAAATGAGACTCTAAGCAGTGCCATATACATGAAACCAGTCTTTGTTTCTAGTCATACCTGTAATGGTCCAATTACAAGTGAACAGTTCCCACCTCAGTTAACACCTGATCAGAGGGGGTCTCCACATGCATCTCAGGGGACCCCAGCCCCTACCATATGTAAAATAAACATATACATTATTTTCATTTGCAAAAGACCAATTGTGTTGAATTGAACCAGCAGGGGGCAGTGATGCACTTCCCGTACTGAATCTGATGTTCATTAAAACATATTTATTAATGACAAATCAACAGTAATTACTAAAACCTGCTCACACCAGCTGAGTAGGGTACCAGGACACATTTGCATGCACACCATGGCCCTGACCCCCTCCTTATATGTGTTCACACATTTACAGCTGTCCATTTGTGATTGGACACCAAATGTAAGCAGGGTCTAAGTCTTCCAGCATCTAGATAACTTCAGAGAGCATCATTTCATTGAATTTGATGAGACTGATCTGGTTAATATGTCCAAAACACACATCCAGTCATGTTAGGAGGATTTAGGACTGTTTTATCATGTGCTTGTGTAAACATTGCATGTTTTATCCACACTTTTTCTATTGAGGCTTTAAAACTGTGAATAGGAGTCCACAGGGTGTCCAAACTACTGTGAACTTTGGGTGCATACTTCCTGTCATACTGAATAATGGGTGCAAGAATTTCTCTGGCCAGTTCTGTTCCCATCTTTCATGGGTTAAACATGTACCTGTTGCATTTCCACAAGCTTCACTTCATCTAAATAACAGTGGTCTTCCAGCAGTGGGCCATGGTGGAACTGGTGGGGAGCCATTGGCTGTCTTGTCTTTTCAGTATTTTATTAAAGTTATGTATAGACATTTAACCAATTGTAGTTTTGAATATGACACTGCTTAATAAGTGTTTGCAAAAATAAAACAAGCTTGGTGTAGGTCCGGCTAAAGGCATTGACGTGTACACCCACAGCCACACGCCATAGACTAATCACGTCTGCTTTCCAAAAGGTTCGATAAGGAAGTAGGTCTTCGATCGTTCAGTATATGTATGGATGTCATGTATGTATGTAGTTTTGTGTTTGAGATAAGGCTAATAAATTATTTTTGCCATTATATCAGTTCAGCCCAACAAATTCCACTTGAAGACTGGTGTTGGCATGATCAGAATTGGTCCTGGAGGAACTTGCCTGTCCTGGATTGTAATTCTGAAGACAGTTGGTTGTGTTTGCTTGGATTATCAAGCAATTTTTTCTTTTTTGACCAACCTCTCTGTCTTCAGCAATTTTGATAAAATTGGTTACTACTTTAATTCTTCAACTACAACGGTTTGCAATCCCTTCTCCTCACCCATTTTGGCATGTTGGAAGTTTCCACCCTTGCTTTGCAAATTTTTTCATAAATCACCACATTTTCATTTAGCATTTTGGGGGCAAGTGGACAATTTCCAGGGCAAAGATTACAATTAGTCTTGTGATACTCTGTACTTGTACTTGGGAACCTGGCTAATGTGTTTATTGTGTTTTATTGGATTAAGCTCTGTCAGAAAATGTGAATTCTGTATAAAAAAAAATATGTATTTCTATATCCCATGTACATAAATAAGATTTTTCAGAAATAAAAGGTGGAACACATGGTGGAAAATCTGAGTGGTGTTATATTTATCACATGGAAACTCTTTACATGAAAGGGTTTTTACCTAAATCCTGAGTTCCAGGATGCAAATATCAGTCACCCCCATATCCCCCACCTCTTTTGTGCTATTTCATTTAGAACTCAAGGAAAATTAAAGCTCCATAAAGCCCTCGGGCATTTTTGTGTTCAGTTGCCACCAGAACACACACTTGAAGATGTTTGTGGATACAATAGGAAACCCAATAGAAAACTCCAAATGCATGAAGCAGGGGTGTCCTGGACTGGGAATATGGGCACCTCAGGTTGAGCGCATGTGTTTTTGTGTTTGTGTGTGTGTGTGTGTGTGTGTGTATGTGTGTGAATGGTTCATTTCTTCTGCCTTGGCATCAGCTGTGGTGTGTGTGCTCCTGAATCTTGACGTTCTGTGTGACCTCAAGAATGTTCTCCACTGAAAGAGGTCCCTGTTTCTCCTCCCTCACAACGTGGCCCCGGTCAGCCCACCGTCCAGTCCTCCAACAACCAGCCTGACTGACGTGCCTTATTCAGCACACACTCTCCACCGCTGCACTGTTTAAGGTTTAAAAGGTAAGTCTTTAATTTTGTAGTGAATGGTTTCTACTTGATTCATGAAAGCTGCAATGTACTTCACTCCAGACCTTCGGAGCTACAAAGAGACTTTACTGAGGTGCAACAAATGACTTACCGTTTGGTCCTTTAGGTCTGATAAAGGAACATTTTTATTTTATTTTTGAGTTTATTTAACTCTAGTTGCATTAAATGGCTAGAGCAGACCAGACTCTCAGTCCACCCAGCTGCCACCAACAGGCCACAGTTATCAAGGTGGTGAGACATAGCCTCTCCAAATACTGCAAATAACTGGGGCTTACACCAAAGCCATGCATTTTTAAGGCTTCAGCACTTCTGCTACGGTTTGAGTTTTGCATTTTCCTTTTATTAGTGTTTAGTTATGATTACAAAGTAATGATTTACATGGTATATTAAACTAATAGTCAGATGTGCAGTTGTGCAAAAGTGTAAACAGGTGTGTTTGCAAGATCTGGCAACTTTCTAAATAATATTCTCGAATATTCCCATGTGTGCGGGTTTGAATGCTGCTAGACATCCCCATTACCCGCTGAGGCACTCACTTACCAGACCCTTTGTTGCACTATCCTGGATTACTGCTCCCTAGCAGACAGTCGAGGCCAGGGAAGTCCAACTCCAGTCCTGTTCTAGGGGAAGGACTATTAAATATATATTAATAGTAATCGTAGTAAAGTAATTTTATGTAGTTATTATTGTTTTTTTCTGAGAATGTGTTTTTTTCTCTCACTTTAGGTGAGAAGCATGATGCGCATATTGTTGCTGTTGGCCCTCCTGGGGGGTGAGTTAATTACAAGCTGTTACTTATGAGAACACACACAAACACACACACACACTGGAGGTATTATGATTAAAGTGACCGAGAGGCCATTACACCATCTGATTAAGCTTGTTTATACACCATTCAGCCACTATATTAAAGTAGGTGAAGCCACTCTGTAGGTGAAGTGAACACTGTCTCTTGTCAAGTGAACACTGTCTCACTGTCGATCTTATCATAGGTATTGAATGAAGGGTTCCCAGCAGTGCTGGCGCCAAGGGGGGGGGCATGCGTAGGCATTGCCCCTCCTAGCGAGTCACCAGGTACCCCCTAGAAAAAAAAGTGCATGACTGTCGGCACGAGATCAGACAGCAAGCCACATGCCCCCCACCCCCGAGAACTATACTGGACACCAGCCAGCCCAACCCCCCACACTGTGTAGCTACAGACTGGTCAGATTGCCCATGCTGACCCCTGTCCATCATCAAAAGCCCATAGCACCATAGAACAAAAGGGTGTTTTCATGGAGGCAGTGTGATTCTCTGGGTGATTTCATACTGAGAGACTTGGGTAGTGCATTCATCTGGACGTTACTTGGACACTGACCACCTAGCTAAAGCAGGCTGCAGAACATGTTCGGCCCTTCAGTAATGATGATGCCCTAAACACTGCAAACACAGTTCAGGAACTGTTTGAGGAAAGTGATAAGAGCTCATAGGAGCTAAAGGTGTTGACATTTTCCAGATCTCAATCTGGCCAACCATCTGTGGAACGTGCTGGGCTTGCTGCTAATGTCTGTCGCTACCACACCACAAACTCAGAAGTCTTGAGGAGTCCATGTCTTAATGAGTCACAACTATCACAATGGTGACCAACGTAATCTTAAGTGGTTTTGATGTAAATGCTGACAGGTGTTTGATTGAATCGTGTTAAAAAAATATACCATGTATTTACATAAAATCATGTATTTTATACAGAACAAAGATGTATATTTTGGAATAGCTCACTCAAATTTGTATTCAGGGGTTTTCACAGCCCCTTTTGTTAAGGAAGAGCAGGCCAAGAAGTTCATTCGTCCTAAGAGGCAGGCTGGCTATTATGACCCCAACCACTCGCAGAACATGTGGGGCTATACCATACAGGAGCAGGTAAATAATAAAGTAAAAAAATTGAAGAATGTAAATGCAAGGTGTTTTTTTGTACCCCCTAACAGCTGGTGGGTTGTCAATCTATGTGTTTGTGTGTATGCGTTTAATGGTCTTCTCTATGAAAAAGGCAAACGAATATTGGACTGCATTAAGAACAGATGCTCAATATTACATGGACTTGGGCAACCTGATGTTTGATCGCTCTGTGGCCGAGTTAGTGTTATTTGAATAATTCAAAAAAATAATAATTTTTAAACGATGTCCATAGATTAGAGCTGAGTGTGGGCCCTGTAAGAGTTCGCAATTAATTACTGTTTCTAATTGTAGCTTTTTACAATTACAATAAAATGTCATTTAATTATGCTCTCTGCACATTTAATTATGCTGCCTGCAATTCTTTTTTCAGTGAGAATAACAGGTTGTATATGGAGATGCTGAGGAATGCCAGGGCTCATCTCGACACACAGACGGGCAGACACCAGTAGATCTGACCAGCTGATGCCTGATGCTGTTTTGTGATGACCAGGCAGCAATGATGATCCTTAACACCAACGTCTAGGAGGGTTCATCAGAAAGGGATCATCAAGGAGTCCCAGACTCGCTAATTGTTGGCTTGCTTTGTAGCAGTGATCTCCACATTTTCTACATTTGTGGTACCACATTAGCAACTCATTGTCTTGCATGCTCAGTCATGTACCTAAAAACGTCTGAAAAAATAAAAAACTGTACATGTTTTTAATATCTACTAGAAAGCAGTTGTTGATGCAAATGGTTGGGGAACCCAAGCAGCCTGCTAATGACAGGAAAGACTAACTTTCTTTGTGTTCTCTGGACAGTACAAAAAAATTACTACAGTCAGTGTTTTGCCACTTCACACTAAAAAAGTACTAGTTGAAAAGAACTTTTGAAAGAACTGTTGAAAATAAATTTTCCTGGTCTTAGTTCATTTAAAAAATAATAAAGATCAGCTCAAAAATGAACTTGTTCATGTTCAGGTTGTATTTTATTTTATTTTTATTTTTTTTCACTGTATATCAGAAGAACCGACTCCCATTGAGTGAGAGCTGCTCCCAATTTTTTTTCCTTTTGCTGCTCAGCTCTCATGCCCAGTGGCTCAGATCTGTTCACGGAAAAACTTTTTTTGTTTGGCAGCAATCACAAATGCACAAAATTAGGCAATTAGAAGGCTTTTCATAAAAACACTAAATGCAAAAAGGTGTATGAACACACAAAGTATTCATATTTGCCAAGTTAGGCAAAAATATGATGCTACGGATGATAATAAACTGAGAGCCATTTGAGAGCTGAAAGAACTGGCTTGTCACTGGGAGCCGTGCCACAAAAAACAACTATTAAGCCAGCAAACGTAAAATGTGAACTGCATTCAGTCTCGTGAGAGAGATCACACATGGTTACATTCATAATTTGTAAACCAACTCGTTCAGCTTTCATGAAAAATAGTAATATGTTCCATGAACGCCATTCATTGAACACATTCATGCACAACACTGAATACAGTTATGTGTCATATGAAAATGTAGCTAAACTTACGTTAATAATCTGTGGTTTTTCACTATACGCAAGTGAATATTAAACAATATTAAACAAATAATGTTTTTTTTTTACAGCAGTGTTCCCTTTAACACGGTTAAACAGCTGCAGTTCAAATATTTATTGTAAATCTCAACTTAAACATTAATGAAAAGAGAACAATTATAAAACCAAAGCTATTTGCCACTGCAGGTATTTCACCTCTAGTTTTTTTTATAGTAAAACAAGTTCCCCTCAGATTCCAGAGCAACTATTATAGCAGCTGCAAAGAGGGACCAACTCCATATGAAAGTCTATGTATCTGAATGCAGTGCCTGTTCTTGTAATGGTCAGGTTTCCCATTACTTTTGTTAAAATAATATCGCCTGACCCACATGAAAACCAGCCAAGACCTTGAGAGCTGCATGCTGCAAGCACAAAAAAACAACTAACTTATTTTGAAAAGAAAAAAAAACAGCATTAAATGCAAAATAAAAAACTGTTGGCATTAAGTAAATAATGCATTAATGTGTTAACTTGCCCAGCCGTATTATACATATATAAATATATACACACATACATAAATAAATACACACACGGAAACTGTGTAAAAAGAGAGAGTGAGAGAATTCACATGTATGACACCACGCTGTCTCTATTAAGAATTCATAATATTATAAATACAATGTAAATTTATACATAGTTTGGAATACACTTGATCAACATAATGAGCCCCATGGGTTCCTAACAAGAGTGGACTATGAATTGTAAATTAAGTCGTAAAATAATGTAAATTTAAATGAATGTTCATTAGGTGTATGTAAAACCGGCTGTGTTTTTTAGTTCTATGGACAGAATTGTAATGCCCGTGCATTTCCAATGTCATACAGGGGTTGGTGAAAGAGGGCAATGCTCTCATAGCTTTATGTTCGTATTTTTTTCCATACTACCATGAAATTATGTTCTGAGCAAGCCATTTCAACATTTCAGCAGGCCCTGACTGATTCACCAGAAATGACTGTATGTGATTGTTCTGTTTGCGCATTTGTTACTATTTGTATATAAAAAGTAGTGTGTGTGTGTGAGTGTTAATGCTTGAATTAGTGGAAAGCTATGCTATTATAAATTCATGAAAAAAGTGAAACATGCCATTATTATGCAGGGTTTCATTTTTGTTTGGCTGTAATTTGATTGTTAGAAGATCAAAAATGGTAATGTGTTGTTTTTCAAAAAGTCCCAATTGTAAGGGAGAACAGAACTGACCTATTTTACATGTAACATGTAACATACCAGGGGTTTATCGGTACATTTTTGTCATGAACGGTCATGGTACAGACACTACAGTTTGTGATTGATGTAATATACCAAAGCCTATTAATTGATGAAAAACATGGAACCAAGTTTCACCTGGAGACCTGAACATGCCAAATTAAGCTTAGCTCAGATCAGCTTTTGCCTGAACATGTTTGAGCCAGTCAGCATTTGGCAACTAATCTCTGCCTACTGCCCATTCCAGCTAGTAAGGTTTTTTGGTGAGGACTGGGCTAAAGCTTTGAATGTTCAATTAAATTGAAACACAAAATCACTACTCTTAATACTTTCTAATTCTGTTTATTTTATTTCGGTTTGTAGCTGATTGTGACCGTTTGTTTATATCAGACATTTGAGTGCTTGTTCTGCCTTATGCACTTGTTTTTTTTTTTCTTTTTTCACCCAGTTGTACCAAGGTCATACCAAATCACGATGTCCTGTTGCATCCCTTGCATACTCTGTATGTTTTGTTCATTGTATTCAATCATAAATTTACATTCAAGGCACTCACAGGTCTCTCCCCTGTATGTACATGCAGATGCCGAAGGAAACTACTGTTGTGAGTGAAACTCTTCCCACATTCTGAGCAGTAATACGGCTTCTCTCCTGTGTGAACACGCAGATGTCGAAGGAAGCTACTGTTATGAGTGAAACTCTTCCCACACTCTGAGCAGTAATATGGCTTCTCTCCTGTGTGGATGCGCTGGTGCTGATGGAGATTAGCCCACTGAGTAAAACTCTTGCCACACTGTAAGCAGTCATAAGGCTTCTCCCCAGTGTGAACACGCTGGTGTTGATGGAGATAATCCTGCCGAGTAAAAGTTTTGCCACACTGTGGACAGTCGTAAGGCTTTTCTCCTGTGTGGATGCGCTGATGCTGATGGAGATGACCCCGCTGAGTAAAGCTCTTTCCACACTGCAAGCAGTAAAACGGCTTCTCTCCTGTGTGGATGCGCTGGTGTGTTTTGAAGTTGCTCTCCTGACTGAAGCTCTTCCCACACTGTGAGCAGCAATATGGTTTCTCTCCAGTGTGGACGCGCTGGTGGAGTCTGAAATTAGTTATGTGATGAAAGCTCTTCCCACATGCTGAGCAGTAATATATCATCTCAACTGTATGAGTGCGTTGGTGTTTTTTAAGTGTACGCAAGTCCACGAAGCTCACCCCGCAGTGCGAGCAGTCATACGGTTTCACTCCGTTGTGAATGCGCTGGTGAGTTTTGAAAGAACTTCGGTCGCTGAACCTCTTCCCGCACTGCGAGCAATCGTACGGCTTCTCTCCACTGTGAACCAACAAGTGTTTATCAAGACTATGTTTTTGAGTAAAACTCTTCCCACACTGTGGACAGTCATAAGGCTTCTCCCCCGTGTGAATGCGCTGGTGCCGTTGGAGATGGCCCAGCTGGGTAAACCGCTTCCCACACTGTGAGCAGATATACGGCTTCTCCCCAGTATGAATGCGTAGGTGTCGCTGGAGACCAATGTGTTGAGTAAACCTCTTTCCACAATGCAGGCAGGGGTAAATCGGGAGCTTACACCCTCTTTTTGTGTCGGTGTGGACAGTAACAGGAGTCTCTGGCTGATCTCCTTCGGCTTCATTTGCCTGCTGTACTCCTCCTGGCGAAATTCTCTGATGCATTTGTGGAGGCAGAGTTGAGCTGGACATTTATTGCCAAAAGACAACACTTGCCCAGGGATGTCATTTATTTCTAGAAGACAATGAATAAAGGGAAAAATGTTAATAGAGATATAAATGTTGTTGAGTGAATACATTGTGTTAAACACATGAGAACATAAACCAACATTTAAACATACAACATCTGTTAAGTAGGTTGAAATATTTTTTCAGAGACTTGTATCAGCTACAGAAAAGCTCTGCTTACTGTTGGACTTCAACCAAGATTGTATAACATGCATCAGCTGTTCTAGCTTGTCTGACACCCTGGGTGAACTACCTTAACCTTTTTTGTTCTTCAAAGATATATTTATACACATATAGGTTTAATGTTAAGTCAGTCCTCCTCTTTTTTACCCTCATGTTTGTCTGTGTTGTGTGTTGTATGTTGCACTCACAGCCCTGGAGGACAATATTTTGTCTCACCATGTACTATAAGTATACTGCTGGTATGACAATAAAGCCCTACTTAACTTGCCTTGACTCTTCTTCCCATACTGCTCACCTTGATGCAGTCTGCAACATCTGCTACAGACACTTCCACCTCCACCTCTGATCCACCTCAGATTAGACATAGGATGATAACCGGTTTCAAGGTATACCGCGGTTTTAAAAAGTCAAGGTATCAAAACCGCAAAAAAAAAGTTATACCATTCCTACGTACAGTGTACAGTGTTTGTGTTGTCAAAGGAAGGATTTGTTTTAGAAATTTTTATTTGTTTCTTTATTTTGATTATAGTTGAGCTGCAGGTTGAGGCTCACAAAAGTGACTGCAATTTAATTAAAT
>JBBMFX010211634.1:0-20744 GCA_037832545.1 Rhabdalestes septentrionalis | reverse complement strand
ACACACACACACACACACACACACACACACACACACACTCTCTCTCTCTCTCTCTCTGCTGTGGCCCCACCCTGCTCCACATGTGTATGATAAATGTCTTTGTGTATCCCCACTAAAGATCACTTCATTGTGGTTATGATTATGGCCCACAGATAACAGCAATATTTCTGTTAATCTGCGGCCATTTATAATGTTTTGCTGGCTGTTATTGGCCACCTCATCCATCACAATGCCCTCACACTAATCACACACACACACCTTGTACATAGACATTACATCAGTTTACTTGCCGTAGCTGCCAGCAGAGGAAAACCCAGAGCAGACGGGTCTGTGGGTGACCTTCAGACCTTCAGACAGGGTCACTCTGCTTATCTCCGTGAAGCAGGGTGGCTGTTCCACCATCGCAGGGATGGAATGAAGGTGGGTGGCCACACACAAACAAACAAACACACACATACACACACACAAATAGCACAATCTCAGATGACATGCAAATAAGCCTCCTAAAAAAATACATTAGAGCAAAGTAGAGTGAGTTTGTGGCAAAACGCTAGGAAAGAATAGTTGGTGGGTGCTTTGGAAATTTTGCCCATTTCTTTTCGTTTTAATAACTACAGATTTGAGTGCAATAAACAGCACTAAAGTAAACAATAAACATCAATAAAGAAAAAGAATAGAACAAGTACAACCCATCACTGACTCTTATAAGATGGTGAAATCTGGTTTGATCAAGCACAAATAATAACACAAATCTTCCCCGGGTGCTTCATTGCCGGCAGCCCCCTGAATGGGTTCAATGCAGAGAAATCATTTCACTGTTTGTTGTACTTGTATGAATATGCATGTGACAAATAAAGAAATCTTGATCTGATCTTGAAATCTGATCAGCCTTTGAATTCTGTGAGATTTGCATACACTCATTGTAGAAAGAGATTTGACTGTATAAAGCTCAGAAGAATGTCTTTCAGAGCTCAAACTCTTTTATAATAGGTACATTTATAATATAAGTTTATTACAATAAGATAATATCAAAATAAGATATACAATAAGATTAATGGCTCCTTTTTCACCTGTTATTTTCTAGCATAGAAATAGATGACACTCTGTAATATTAACTGCATCATTTCATCTAAACAACCTCATCAATATTACCTTCTTTGAAAGCTTCAACCTCTCAATGAAGGCAAACGTTAATACAGTGTTTAATTTTAATAGACTAAGTAAATGTTGTTTACCTTTGTGTCACCGCTGATGGGGTGATTAATTGGTTGTTGCTCCAGGTTGATGAATCCTAATTTAAATGGCTTTGGTCCTTAATGGGCTTTGGTCCTGGATGTTTAGATGTTTAATGTCTTGGTTGTCATTAATTGACTGTCAGTAAATAAAGTAAATAAATAAAACTTTAGGAAAAAATAGTAGGACCAACATTTCAGGTTCCTATTCAATATTTCATTATAGAAAAAGATTTTGTATGGCACTGATGTTCCAAATATAACCATATTTATATTTTGTAAGTTATAAAAAAAGGACAGATAGAAAGTAGGCCATTATACTGCACAGACCACAAATTTAGTGTATTTAACAGTGTTTCTCACACACACACCTCACCTGTTTGCACTCTCTCTTGTTTGAATGTGGTTATATAACAGCAATTGAAAGTGCTTTATGCAATCAAAGTCTAAAACAGGCCTGAGCTATGGAAGACCCACTGTTTGTAATGTATACTGCTATCCACATTTTGCCTAAATGTTCTGTTTAGATGTAGAACATTTGGTTACCGTTTAACACATTTAATACATTTGGTTACTGTTTAATAATACCTTGTTCACAGTTTTCAGCAGTAAATCCTTTTTAAATGGAGTCCTTACAGGGGAGCCCCTGTCCCTGTGGCCACGGTCCATCAGAGCTGCTTTTCGTCCGAAACCCACCAAACTTCATGTGATCCCTCAAGCCAACGTCCCTGACACACAAACACAGTCGGTGATGACCTGCACTCGTCTTTTCCTTTTCTTTCGCTCATCCTTTTTTTCCCCATTCACTTCCATTCATTTTTAACCCCATTGAAATTAATGCAGTTTCAGACTTTCAGGCTCCATACAGTGACCAAAGCTTATGAAACTACACATGAGGCCTCAGGCCACACCCCCAATGACATACAGGTTTAAACTTAACAATATGGACAAAAGTCGTGGGACACAGCTGTTATAAAAATGTATTGGAAACACACACACACACACTCGCTCACTCACAGGTTTTAACTTTACAATATGGATAAAAGTATTGGGACACAGCTATCATTCAAAACAATGTGGACCAACATATTTGCCCACACACACGCCCACGCTAAGGCAATGCTAATGCTATGCTAATGCTAGCGCTACATCGACTGCTGCATTTTTGAGCAAGCAAACATTGCATTTTCTCTGCGGAAATGCAGTCTAGTTCATTCCTGGTGGCATCACAAATCCAATAAAATGAATAAAACTAGAATTTCAGCTCAGTAGTTACACTGGCCAAACATTTGGGGCAGCTGGTGGCATAGTAGTTAGGGCATTGCCCTGCAATCAGAAAGTTGTGGGTTTGAATCCCTCATCATCGAGGTACCCTTGAGCAAAGTACCTGCTTGCTATGTGTCCCTCATTGGTGGCAGCCCCCTTCTTCACTTGGTCAATGGGTTAATTGCAGAGAAAAAATTTCACACTGTGGTGTCACTTTAATTTACTTAATATTGGTTTGAAATATCAATCAAACCCAGGTTGGGAATTTTTTTAAAGCAGTTACCTGCTGTTTATGAATATGATTCCTATGTTACTGTACATCAGCAGTTTCTTTTTCTGAAATAGGTTCATGTTTTCTCTAGGCTGTTGATGTTTAATCCCTACTCCAGACAGTTTACAGAAAGATATGCCGTGTTGGTCAAGTTACTTCAAAACTGTAATGTGTTATTTATTACTTGTTACTGTCATTTCAAAATAATTCGTTACATTACAGTATTACTACGTAAGGCGTTACACTACTATTGCATTACTTTTAAGTTACTCTCGCCCAAATAACTGGGAATATGTATTTGGCCGTGTAAATACAGCTCATGATGCTCAATTAGCCCATAACACCTCCAGTGGAAGGTGACAGTACCAGCCGATGTTAGATCAGTTGCAGGTTCACTCATCTCTAGGGTGACCAGATTTGGGATTGTGAAAGAAGAGGACACATTAGCGCGGACTTTGGTGGTGTTAGATGTTTAATTCGCATCTCGGCAACATGCATCTCCGGCCGATGGCCGTTCTGGAGTTTTAGGTTATGAGAGATGCCCATAATGTGACGAATGTTTAGGCAGCTCAAACTCCCGAAGGATTCTAAAATTCCAGTCGGATGTTGAACATCGGTCTCAAAAACAAAAAAAAGTGGACGTCACCCTACTTTTCTCTCTGTATGACTACAAGAAGTGAAACATTTTGCACGGACATTTCTCCTCTGCTGATCTTGCGGTGAAACTTCTTTCCGGTTTGGAAACGCACGTTACTGACATTTGTACCGAGTAAAATATAACCAATTTTTGTTCTGTAATGCCTTACATTATTGCGTTACAGCAAAAAGCAATGCATTACAGTGATTAGTTACTTTTGTATCGCGTTATCCCAACACTGAATATATGCCACTACTATTCTGATCTTCTGGGATTTTGGGCCTATCGAAGATATATCCCCCACAATCAGGCTGAACAAATTCTCTGCCTGACCTTCAACAGAGGACACTGCTGTGTTGGCTCTCACACACATTTAGAATCCAGGTTTACAGACATACAGCTACACAAAGCTAGTTGTCTTCAGTCCGTGGACACAATCAGTCTAAAGATCTACAAAACACTCAGGAAACCTACAACACTTTTCCCAGGACATTAACCCCTGCGTTATCACACTGCTCCGGCCCCCCTGTTCATCTTCATCCACCTCAAGCAGCCATTACCTGATTCAGAATAGATCACAGCTCACACACCATTAATTAGTGTTCTGTGTCTAGGCTCCGTGTCCTGAGCTACATGGGAACTTTCCCAAAGATGTTCCCGTTTCAGTGACCTTTCATTTTCATCCTCTTGTCTTTCAAGATTTCCCTAGTAAGTGACCCATCCATCTATAGCTTGCACATCAACATTTTAATCTGTAAATCAAGTAAAAAGAAATTCTGCTGTTGAAAAACACCACTAAAAAGCATAAAGAATAATGCCCCTAAAACACCATTCAAGATCAAACTATACACCTAATCTAGCTATTAGTGCCCAAGTTTATTAATGTACTGTGATCATAACAGAATTTCTATTCAAATTCACATCACCACAGATGTGAACGATCAGCTTCTGCACTTTTCGCAAGTTTATGTGAGGTTTTTTCAAACTGCAGTAGCATCACTTTGCCTCCCACATTGACATTAATAATGTGCCTATTAATTCATATAAAACACCCATTAAAGACATTTATTTTCATGTTCACTGCCATTTCAGCTTCAACACAGCCACTTCAACTGAGCCTTGTCTTGAGAACGAGCTGATTAGTTAAATGGATCAAAAAAAAGGGATCAAAGATCAATGAAAAAGCACAAATTGTGCAGGACTGTAGAAAATCCCAAGATACAAGTACGATTAAGGTTTCGCTTCTCAGTTCAACAGGGTTTTACTAGTTAGCTGAGGAGTTTAATCATGGCACGTCAAGCAAGTATATCTGTAGTTTTTTTTGGCCTAACAGGAGAGGCATCTGATGTCCCACTTGTAGCAGCGGCTTATTTAGCAGATGGTTAAATCAAAACACATTTGTGTATGTGTGCCAACATCATGTTTTTGGCTATCTGAAATCAAGTATGACTGTATGTAGACCCACCTAAGGGTTCCAAACACTGCATTATAAACAAAAAAGTATAAGTGCACAGCTAATGCATTACTGTAAACGTTAAAATCCTACAATTTGTGGAAGAATTGAACACAAGGTGACTTTCCAGCATACTATCGTCATAAACATTCAAATGAATCACATGCAACAACCCTGCCATCTAGTGGCCAAAATACAACAGAACATTACAGAGCAATATGGATTCTTATATTTAATGAAATGTTGAACCATTTGTTTTCTTTTTACACATTTTATTGAAATTCAAAATGAAACAGTGAGCTAAATTCACCACACATGGGGGAAAAAAAAGATAAATTCTGAGTGCCTTCTGTTGAAATCCTCAGAGAGGTTTGGATAAAGAAAAATGAATTAAAATAGCACTTAGTAAATTTTGAGGAGCAGCCT
Source organism: Rhabdalestes septentrionalis (assembly GCA_037832545.1). Taxonomy (NCBI): domain Eukaryota; kingdom Metazoa; phylum Chordata; class Actinopteri; order Characiformes; family Alestidae; genus Rhabdalestes; species Rhabdalestes septentrionalis. The sequence continues at coordinate 15,459 of JBBMFX010211634.1, read as the reverse complement.
CAGTCACATGGGAGAGTTTACTAGTAAAATTAAAACGCCTCTCTTTCAGGGCACAAAGCTCAAACTGAAAATAACTGGTCACAACCGCACATCATGAATAAGACAAGGTGGCGACTGAGGGCCAACCCTTCCCAGGACATCAGGGATCAAACAGATGTTTGTGAAAATAGCACAGACGGCGAATAATAATCAATTAATGTAGCAGAGAAGGTTATAAAAAAATACAAAAAGGAAAAAACAAATGACTACCAAACTTCGAACTACATGATTACATTCAGTCCAGTTCAGAAGGAGTTCTCCTTGATGCGTAAGAGGCAGAGACGGGAGGCTGCATACTAGTGGCGCAGGTCTGAATGTGGAATTGTCTACGCTTGTTCATAAGAATATGTGCAGAACAGATTCAGCAGGGCTGCAGATCCGTTTAAGAACCATTCTCTTCCTTTGCCTGTTTGGACGCTGGTGCGTCACCATCTGCCCCATTGGACTCCAGCGCTCTCTTCTTTGGACCAGGGTTTTCTGTGTGGGTGACAAAAATCATGCACTTTTACATTTATAAATTACAAAGACCTACCACACATGAACAGAAGTAAACTAGCAAAGCAAATAAATGCAACAAAAAAAAGGAGAAAGAAAACAGCTTCACTAGCATATTAGACTTGACCTGCACAAGACTTTCAGGTTTCACAAGCAGAAAATGTCATTTATCCGATTCTAGCTCTAGGCCAATCTTAAAAGGGGTTTAAATTCTGATCAACAGGCAAATGTGAACATGTTCATCCTGATGAATCCGTGAAGACCCAACATAAACTGCAAAGGTATTTGTAATATGTACCAAGGAAATGGTATTTTATGATTAATTACTTTTCAGTAATATTTTCTGGAGTATCATTAGAACACTGTTGAATTATATGTTTTCATTATATTCATTATATTATATTTTGATGGGGCTTCCTACCAGCACTTCTATCTAAGGACGTATACTGAAGTGTTTAAGTCAGACTGTGATGACATTTCTAACTTACCTGCAACGTCTCCTTCTCCTTCATCTTCACTGTCAAACTTTGTTTTCTTGCCCTGAAATTGGAGCTGATCTCGACCTCCGCGGTCCCTGCGGCCGCCTCTGCCTCGGCCACGTCCTCTGTGACCTCCTACACACAAAGATCAAACAGAGGTAAATCGCACACTATAGGTAAGAAAAAAAATCTGGATTATTAAACAGTTTGCTTTGGTCATTTCTTCTTTATTGCTTAATTGCATGACAAGGAAGTGAAGAATGAATCTATTCTTGTATTGTTTTGCTCCTTACACAAGCACTTTAAAGATATTTGGGAAACTGCTTAGTTACTCTGGAAGCCTTTATGTAAATACTTGATTCCAACTTTGTCAAATTCACCAAAATGCGAAGTTCATTGTGCGAGTTATGGTACAATAGAAATTCCAATTAGATCTCAATGCAGTAAGAGAGAGAAGATCTGGGAAGGGCACAACACAGTGATTTTTCTCATGGCCAAGATCACAATTCAATATCAAAATCAAATAAATACACACACAAATGATCCATAGTACATGATGTATAGAAAAGTAAAAAATAGTTATTAAGCAGCAACTGCATGTAATTTCATAAGTGTAATTTAATATTCTTGCTGGAAACAATTTTATTTCTGCACATTAAAGTAGAAAAAATTTGATGTTTAAATTAGGTATTTTTTTCTCAAGTTGAACCATGATAAACTGAAGTGTGGCTCAGACACAGAAAAGGACAACATTTTTCATGGCTCATCTTGAACTGTGACACTCCTTGCCAGCCCTCATCACTTCAGCATGTTACATTAAAGCATATTTGAGCTGAGAGAATTTCAAACCAAGATTATACAACCATGTTTAACTGGAAAGTGTTGAGACACTTCATGGGCAACGTACGTTTAAAATATGATTTACAGAAATATTTATAACACGAAGACCATGACAATTCAGAACATGCCCAGAAATCTGGTAGTTAATGGTATACACAGTAAAAACATGGACTGGACACAGTCTACTCTATGTAACGTGCCCACAGTCTGTGTGCAGCAGGCTGCTCACTAGATAAATGAATTGCGGAGAAATATTTCTCCAGTGAGAGATACCTTTTCCACCTTTACGTTTGTTGAGCGACTCCTGTTGACTCTCTATGACCTTTTTCAGCATCTCCATCTCCACATCTCCTTCCAGTACCTCCCACTTCACTGCCTGGTCTTTAACCTTTAGTTCGTCACTTCCTGAGGCTTCCTGGGCCTTCTGCAGGGCCTCTTTGGCATTTGAGCGGAACAAGATCGTGCCCTGGTTTTAGAAAAGACAAATGGATTCAATCTGAATCAGAGCATCAGTAACACTCACTGGATGTCTTCCCATTATAGGTGGCTGAGTGGTTAGGGCACTGCCCCTGAGATCAGAAGGTTCAAAAGCAAAGACTGCTAGTGGCACCTCTGAGATTCCCTTGAGAAACGACCGTCCCCACACTCTGATCCCTGGGCATTGTTCCTGGCTGCTTCACTTGGTGAACGGATTTAAATACAGAGGAAGAATTTCATGCTGTTCACATTAGCGTGCTGTGTTGTGTTCCAGTATGACATAACGGTCACTTTCCCGTCATTATCCTTTTTCCGCCTGATAGTTTTAAACATTTCAAATGTTGGTTCTTTGCTTCTATATCATGGTGCATGTCTTCTGTGACCTTCTCTTATAGTGTTATAGTGTAGTGCAACACAACCTTGAAATTAATGTTGCACCCACAGTATCGTGTAACTGTGGAAACAACAGGTCTTCTATCATAGACAGGTATATAACATCTGCCACACATTATACAATATACACTCACCCCATCAGTGACTATTTTTACACTATATACACACAATACACCTTTCTGTCAATTTTCCTAATGCACAGTAGGCCTCACCTCCTTAGCTCCTCTGGTAAAGTCGATCCACTTGATTTGGGCGTGCCCAGAGAAAAGCTCATGAAAGTCCTCTCGAGAAGTCTGACTCAGGTCACCCGAAAACTTCAGCAAACACCCTCGCTGCTCATCCAGAGATTTCTAAACACAAACACAGGACTTCATATAGCTCAGTAAATGCTTTTAAAAATAAATAAGAATGAAAAAATACTTGTTGCTGTTTACACCTTCTCAAAAGTTCAAGACAAACAGACCAAATGGATCTTATTCCAATAACTTGCACAGAAAGCAGGAATGGTTTATCTCCTTCTGTAAAGTTACTTTCTTGGAGAGACAAGGATTTGTTCCAACAGCAACAATCTATACACATTAATCATGGCTGATGTTTGTATGTAAAATGTGTCACACGCCTTTCCTATAAAACTCACCATCTCCTCTTCTTCAGCCTGTTTTTGTTTTTCTTCTTTTTCACTAAAATAGAAATTTTCACTCATCAGCCACTCGACTGCCTGGCACATTTTAAATTCAGGAAAATGACTATAGGACATGGTGGCACAGCTACATTACAGACATCACATCACACTTCATGCTCAGTTAGACGTCAGTATCTTACTTCCTGGCTTTGGCCTTTGCGTCTGCACGGTTCTGTTTCCTCTCCTCCATCTTCTTGGCAAAGTAGTCCTCCCTGCACAAAGACATGACTGCTTAATACACCAGCTAAACTGGGTGCTAAAACATCATTATGTATGGGAGTCTCACCATATGCCACAGCATGCACTTTTCAAATCGGTTGCAAATCCTTTCATTATGAACCATTTCTTTTGTGAAATAGTCCTACCATGTCAAACATGATATCTATATTGTGTACTAAAACAGACAATTCACTCATCAGTTAGTGGTTATAGAAATTCCCTTAACTGAAAGGTATGGTCTAGCGCAGTTATACACAAGCATTTATGTATATAATATTGCACATAACTCTCAGTCACTTGATTCCAGAGACAAGCATATAAATATAAACTTTTCTGATTACTGATTCAGAGCAGGTCTATTTTTCACTAACTACTGCACAGTAAACAGGGGTTTCATAGGTTCCATATGGAAATCTGTCAGATGGCTGCTACACTCATGACAAAAGAAAAAAACAAAACAAAACTCAAATTTAGATAACAAAATTTCACATCAACCTTGTGTTGCTTCTTGTATAAGCTGTTTTACTTTATTATTATTTGTTTTAGGTTTGTTTTCAGATTTGTGCATCTAAATTTCAAATTGATTCTTTGATACTTTTTTTAAATTTTACTTAACTTTACGTGTTCTCATTTTATTGTTTTTTGTTATAGAAGTTTACAGATTTGTGTTTCATTTAAAACTGTACTTGTCACTATTATAATGTTTGCACAGTCGTAAAAGGAGAGGTTCAGAAAACATTTCACAGCATGTTGTACATTTATCCCCAAAATCCAAACATGCTCACTGGGCTGGGGCTTCCGCCACACTAGAACTTGTGGACAAAATGTACTATCATAACATATGAGGGATTTTGCATTCTCAGGGTTTTCATTTTATAAACCCTCTTTCAGTTGTGTACTGGTCACTTGGTAAATGAGTCCATGATCTTAAATAATAATAATTTTAAAAAAAATTATAGCTGGATCAACTGTAACCACGCACATTCAGCATTCATGCGGTGTCAGGTTTTCAGTTGTTTTCCATCACTCATATTCTGTAACCACTTTATCCTCACTAGGGTCATAGGTTACCCTGAAGCCTAGCCTGGGGTTAACAGGCGCCAGGCAGGGCGCCAACACCCTCCTTTGTTTTCTGGGGAAAAGGTCTCATGTGTCACTGCACCATTTTCTATAGGTCAGATTTAAGCGGAAACACAAACACGCATTCTAGCAGCACGATAGACAAACCTGATAAAGTATGAATTCCAAAAACTAGATAAGGCCCAAGCCCAGACTTAAATAAGGAATCTGATTGGCAATTAATCATCAGCATTTAAGGCAGTCCAAGATGACTCTTACTCGATTTAAGTCCCGTTTCCCCATTCCTGATTAACAGTAACAGTAGCTTAGGTTACATACTTTGTCAGAACGATCATGTCATTTCCTTTAAACTGCTTGACATCATCTCTTGCAACAAAAGCCTTGGCTGCATCTTCCGAGTCCATCACTGCAAAGATGGAACCCTGCAATGAAAGATACAACCTCAATCAGACCTTTAATTCAACATTTAAAGCATTCTGATACTTAATATTAAAAAACACATGGTCTCGTTGGGTTATGACATTCTCATCATATGACGTTTCAAGTTTACAATGCTCACTCCCATTACCAGTTTGGTTTTGCGCGCCAGAAGAAAAAGCAGAGTTCAGGGAATATGCCGACGTGTGACTGAGGGACAGTGAATGTATGTCCTTTTCATATGTGGTTTAGTTGTGTTTTTATGTTCTAGATTGTGATTTTACAGCTGTGTCAGGATCGGTAAGTGATTTAGGCTGCGGTGTGTTTCGAAAAACACCAACATTTGGGTTAAGATTCGTGCTTATGACAGTGTTGTAACTAAATTTTGGTGTTTGTCAAAACACACCCCAGCCTAAGTCAATTACCCCAGTACATACTTTATAATTATTTGTCAATTTGTCCATGACAACTGACCTCTTTGAAACACGATTTGAAGATCTTAGAAAGAATGATTTAATGTGATTTTCACTACTGCAGTACTGTTTGTGTTACAGCGATTACAGAATCACCTTCTACTGATTCATGTCAAATTCATTCAGTTTTATTTACAGCTTCTTAAAGTAGACCAGGACAAATTTTAATTTCATACACTTTTCTCCCAGAAAATTCTGTAATTATTGAAAACAAAGATTTTGAACTGTAGCATATATTCACATTTGATCATTTTCACGCTGCCAATTTTCACATGAATTTCACTGAAATTTGAATTTTAAAAAAAGAAAGGAAGAAAAAAGACCCAGCACTTCAGAATTATTCAAAATGGTGGTATTAGATGTCTGATGCCTCTAAAAGTTATTTTAGGTTGTGATAGGTGTTTGGGATTTACCGTGATTAAATTTTACTTTGGTTTGCATCTTTTTTCCCCATTTTGCACACATTTAATAAGACAGGAGTCCAATAAGTTTGAACTTACTCATAAATGAATGAGATTATAGATAATGTACAGTGTTCAAATAAACCTACAGACTGCCAGGTTGACTGGTAGTTGGAATGTTAAATCTCTGAAACACTGTTAACAGCAGAAAGTTCTTAAACAATTAATTCAACTACTTTTATTCAAAAAACTTGTTTGCACTGCTCTGATCATTTTAGATTAAGATGACGATAGATCAGTCAGCGATATCACCTACAATATCAATACCAAGTCCAGTGAAGAAGCTATCCCTATAAGAATGCCCAATTTGTTATGTCTAAGGTTGAAGCAGACTTGGAGATTACCGTGCATTAACGCGCATCTACTTTAAAAAAATGTTTTGTAGTTTTCCAGACACATCAGAGGGGTTATGAATTGTGTAATGTCTCACTTTTTTAATTGTTGCCCTTAATGCCATGGCTCCTTCTAGTCTGCTCACAAATATCAAACAATTTCTTAATTTATAGATCTGATGTTTTTTTTTCGCCTCACTTTTCTTCTGGGAGCTACTCTCGTCTCTCCAACACACAAAGTTTTCCTTAAATTTATTTTATAGTAATAGACCAGCTGGTCAAGAACTCTGGCCATCTTAAAGAGGTCACAATAGGCTGTACTTTATTTAAGTTTCAATTCATATTTTTTGGTGAAGGCAGAAACTATGGGGAGTTTTGGAATTTTCAAGACACTTGCCACGGCCTTCTACCTTTCAGCATTTGAAGAATCATTCTACTGGCTCATTATCCCAAAAAATGTAACAGGCTGTCAAATCTTTCAGTCAATTTCAAATGCAGCTCTTATGGCCTGAACATCTGAACTTAGACAGTCAAATTCGAGTTAAGATGCTGGCCTGCATTTTAGAGAATCTCGCCTTCAGTCATCTCAGATGACCAGAATGGGTTTGTTAAAAATAGGCACAGTTTTTTAGTTTGTTGGTTAGTTAGTATTCTCTATACTTTGCCTGGAAACTGAACTGGTCTCATTGCAATTGCATTTGATTAAAGGATTTATTTAAAAGACATTTTCTGATATATTTACAGACTAAATATTTAATTAGACTCCACTTGAAACTCCAGGAGTGTTAGCTTCAATTAATACTGGAAAGATGCTTGGGTGAAACTTTTTATCTGCTGGATTAAAATGATGTTCGCCTTGTAGCAGCAGTCTGTATGGTAAAAAAATATCCTCCTTATTTTCACAGCAAAGTGGCACCAGACTGGGTTGCGCTCCATCGCCTCTCTTATTCCCTTCATCAGTTGAGCCTTTAACAGATGTGTGATGCCACCAGTGATACCACCTTTAGGTATATGGAAGGGGGTTCTAAACAGAAGTTGTCTTTATATGGAGATGGCATTCTTATATATTGTTTAAATCCTCCATTAAGCCAACTGGAATTACTGTGCTTGCTAGATAAAACTAGCAGAATATCTGAATTTAAAACAATTTCACAAAAGTGAGCTTGTGCCAGTAAATCCTGCAGCACAGTTAGTTATGTAGTTAATAACTTTATAATTGGAGTAAATGCAGAATTTAAAGGCTTAGATAAAGCCAACTTTCCTGAACTCAATCTGTTTTATAGAAGATTAAGAAACAAACCTTTAGATGTCAGTTTTATTTATCTGACAACGCTGTTCTATCTTTGTCATTCTTTATATGTACAGATTAACTGATCTGCAGTTGTCTTTGGAACACAGTCCTCACGGCCTTATAAAATGTTACACGTGACACATTTAAGGTGAGCTGCACATACCCAGTTTCCAATGTCATTACTGGACTTTTATCATAGGGACTGCTCTGCACTGGACTAGTTCTCCAAGCGGCTAATGTTAGATAAGGCCTTGTGAAATGTATTCTCGTGTTTTATTTAGTTGCTTAGAATATCAGTATTCTTTGCCTTAAGTTATACTAAATGAAATGGCACCTGATTTCTATCACCACTTTGTAGAGAAAGTCAACTGGTCCCTTTGCAATTGTACTCGATGTTTGAATTTTGCAGTAATTCAAAAAATGAATGGAGACAGAAAATAAATGTCAGCAGCACAAGCAGTCTTACTTTAAAAGTCTTCTGTGGACCTTTCCTCATTTGAATGTTCTCCATGGTGCCTTTACCAGCGAGCCACTCTTTAATCTCGTCCAGCGTTATGTCCAAAGGAAAGCCTTTCTGTGGGATAATTAATACACAGTGATTTCATTATAAGGAGTGTGCTATTTGACAATTTTATTGACCTGCTTTCTCCTTACTGCTAATACATGATAATTTTTTTTTTGTCAGCAGGCAATTTGTTGTTCATTATCAGGGGGTGGGTCAATTAGAAAACAGCCTGGTAGGATGATGTGGGGGTTTGGAAGAGTGTGTGGGTCCGGATGTAGATATTTTGTCAATGTAGGGTAGGTGTTACACAAAGGATGCATGCTGCACCACTCAAATTTCCTGTCACATTATCAGAATGATAATTTGGGGCAATTTTGCAATCAGTAGTCTCTCAAAATGCCCACAGGATATGATACAACCTACTTTACAAGAAAATCCATTTTTATTCTCTTCCCTTTTCCACTTATTTTATCTCTCAAGGAAGAACTTGTCTCAAACAAAATACTGAACTAAGGAGTGTGTTACAAAGTTATCATATTGAATAACAGTATCCTTCATCAATTAATCAATTCCTGAATAAAAGTAACTTGCTAATAGGCTAGCTATTAGAGAGAGGTTTTAATCTGATTAAAAGGATGAATGATCTAGGCTTATGAACTTTAGTAATTCCGTCTCAGCAAAATACCAAGTCTAACATGGGCATGAAACCTGTCAGCATGAGGTAAAATGCAAACGCACAGGGTGCCTAAATATGTTACTCCATTCACACAGTACATGGCTGAGGAGCAGGAAGGCTCCAGATAAATCACATCATCTTTCAATTTGGACAACAATGAAATAATCACGGAATGGATAATTTCCAGAGAACGTCTACCACTACCTCCTAAAGAGAAAGAACATCCTCAAAACATGAAACATTTGGCCTGGGCTTTGGATGTCGAGACAAATGACAGTCAGACAACCAACATGGTATTGATTAATTTGCAATTTATAATTTTGGGCTTTCACCATCAGCTGAGGGCTAGGGAGATGCTGCTGTGATCAGAAGGCTTGTGGGTTTGAATCCCAGGACAGAGCAAGCTACCGTCCCACACACTGCTCTCCAGGTGCAGCATTGCTGGCTGCCCTCTGCTCATGTTAATGAATAAGTTAAATACAGAGATAGAATTGCACACTGTGTGCTGTGGTGCAGTGTGTTGTGTTGTGTTTACGGGTGACTATAAGGGGCCACATCACTTCACCCACCATGTATATAGACTTGTGTTTGAGGGCGTCCTTGTACTCCTCGTTATGCTCTGGAAGAGGTTTGCTTGGGCACCGTCTGATTTTGGTTTGGTCCTCACTGATCTCCAGCAGCCCTGATTTGGATTTCTGTAGGGACTTGACGATAACCGCAGCATCCGAGGTTAAACTTTTCAGCCTGTAAAAAATGCAAGCATGAAAACTGCACATGTATTAAGTCAACAAGATAAAACAGACTCAATCTTACCTGTTAAATTTAAGCATCGTTTCCAGTGTAACCCAGCCATCATCCAGCTTCATCTGCTCCTTCAGGAACCTGTCTCGAGGGAGGTTGTGGTCTCCAAAATAATACTGAAGGAGTCACAGAACAAAATTATTACACACTCTTGTTAATCCAAAATATATATAAAAATGGGCTGGAGATTCTCACCTCTATTTGTTCTGCCACCTTCTTCTCAAGGGGAGAGAATTCTTGTTCTTCTGCCATTTCTAAGACTGTAGTAAAAGAAGAAAACATCATTTATGTAGTCTTTGTTACACTTTTTTTTGGCAACAGACACAATCACAACCTCAATCAGGTCACCCCTTTGCAGCTGTAACAGCTTCCACTCTCCTTGGAAGGCTTTCCTCAATATTTCAGAGATTCTGTGGGAACTTGTGCCGATTTATTCTGCTGGACGAGAATGTCTGACTTGCAATCTCTGTTCCAGTTCATCCCAAAGGTGCTGGATGGGGTTGAGGTCAGGGCACTGCACATGTCAATTCGATCACACCAAAAATGTCTTTATGGAGCTTCCTTTGTGCACATCTGTACAGGCATGTTGGAAGAGAATCGGTTCTTCTTCACTGCAACAAAGTTGGAAGCACATTGTTGTCCAAAATGTCTTGGTATGCTGAAGCATAAAAAAAAAAAACGAACTTTAATGGATGTAATGGGCCAAGCACAGCAACGGGGGAAAAAAACAGGTGGGTCCCAATACTTTTGTCCTTATAATGTATTTCACGGTTAATTTGACAGAGGCGCTGTGATTCAACAACTGATGCAAAAACATGCAGCTGCTTCCTGAACAGGGGGTTTGCAGGACCACGTTCTTTAGCCAACAAGAGAACACTACATGGAGCAAAAAAGAGGAGGTAGAACATTTTTATTATAAAGATAAGTGCACAGAAAGCATCTGAAGTGCAAGAAAATAGGACACGAAATCTGGCTGGTCATGCTTGGCTACAGAACAGATAAACCTCCAGTAAAGCCAACCTGACGAGGGCCAGACAAGATTTTGTAGCTCCAGTGCTGAAAAGGAAGTTCTTCACTGCACAAATTTGTGTTTAGTATATCTGAGACACTCCGAGAAAATGGTAAAGTCCTTGAGGAAATGAATCAAACATGTTAAGAGCTGGAAATCAGTACATTTGTCAATTGCAGCCGTATCATGCCTGATCTACTGTTGCATGAGCTTCACCATGTGGACACACACACAGATACACACACACAGATAGAGGTCTGCAAACCCATAAACACACTTCATTTGCTGGCCTGTCCACACTTGAACATACTGCTGTAAGTAGAGACAATAAAAATATTTTAAAAACATGACACTCACTTTAAACTCTCCGCTCTGATGTCAGATCAGGTTGTTCTCACTCACGCTGCCAGACCGGGCTTTCCCATGAATCTATGCGAGTTCATGCAGCACACGCGTCATTTATAGACTGTCCATCCTGGGAGTTGTAGTTCTCAAATTGCTTTTTGTAGTTTTATCGAAGTTATCCTTAAACGTGGCTGAGCAAAAGTACATAAAAGTTAAAAAAATACCACATACAATATATGGACAAATGTACCAGACAAAACCTAACCATTACACAAACAGAGAGTATAATAACACAGCATTCAAGTATATAAACTTTAATAGGGAGTCCCCCCCCCTATAAGATCTACACTTCTTAAAAGGCTTTCCACGAGTTTTGAGTGTTTGTGTGGGAATTTGTGGCCATTAATTCTGTAGAACATGTATAATGCCAAGCACTGATGTTCGACTAGTAGTCCTGGGTCAGAATCTCCGTTCCAGTTCATCCCAAAGGTGTTGGACGACAGGTAGCAAGGGTCCTAGCCCAAACCCTAAAAGACAGGTATGTCCCAGTACTTTTGTCCATGCAGTGTAGCTTTCATTGTCATGAAAACAGATGACAGATCACATCTTTATTTGTAACTATCACAATCACAAACACATTTCTGTAATTACAAGCAATTATATATATTTACATGTTTTTATTCAGTTTGACATGTTTCTTACTGTTTGGTGTTGGTGCATTTAAGCTTTGTGCATACTTTAAAACAAATAAATATCTCTTTAAACTCTATAGAATGGGTCAGAACACTGGTCTGAGCAGGAAACAGGTTCACCTCAGTTCAGTTCATTATAATATTTTCTCTGGTTTTTGGATAGATACAAACTGTTGATTACAAAAGGAATGCCATTTGATGCTACTGCTTCATTGGTATTCAGGATTGTTAAAAAATAAATAGATTTATTTTAAAATCTGTTTCTTAATCTTAGATCTGTAATCAGCCCATTGTGTATTGCCCACCGAAACCTCCAGTGGGTAGCTGCCTTCATTTTTGCGCTGTGAAACTGGTTTGTGATTTCATGAAGTACATTTCATTCTACACATTATACAAACACACACAGCCATGAGAACGTGCTGGGATTGGAAGATTTCCAACAGTTTCCCACGTGTCCGTGTCAGGATCGTACATTTCAATCGTGTCTAAGTATGCACCTTTGGAGAGGGAGTAACCCCCAGTTACGTAAACACAACCATTTATAACCACAGCACTACACTCTATCCTTCCCTCCTTCATTTCAGAAAGTTGTCTCCATTCGTTCCTCTCTGGATCATAGCAGTCCACTGTGGCGGTCTGTCCTCCAACCAGATACAGGCAGCTATTCAAGGTCACTGAGGAAAGACCATATTCTGTGGGAGAGAGTAGAAAACTTGTCAAATTATTGGTCTTGGAAATAAATATTTTTATAAGAATAGATAAGAGATCAAATCAACAATTATTAGTCCTACAGGTGGGAAAGCAGCAATAACAAAATAATAAAATATATACAATATAATATATATATATATTATAACAGTATAACATAAATACAATAACACATACATCCATGCATATATTTATATATTTATATATGCATTTATGCACACAGTGGATATATAAGCCATGATTTTACGTGACAATACAGTTTAGTCAGAATTATTTTAGCTTGAATTATTTTATTCTTTATGTAATACAGAAATGTTCTATTATAATGAAATCATCTCTGAAATCAAATGATAATAACTCATGGGCTGGTAGAGGACTGGCTTCACAAACACATTTTATTTGTTTAACTGAAACAAATTTGATTTTATATTACTGAGAATAATGAATCCAATCTTTTTAGTGATAGTGATAACATTTATGCACCAGCCTTTAAGTGTTGATTCACCATTAAACATTTTAAAACAGACAGAAGTACCTGGATGAGGACAGGTAGATGCAATGCTCCACTCATTCAGTTCTGCTCGATACATCTGAATCTTTTCATAAGTGCAGGTTCCTTTAAAACCATAGTGACCACCAATGACATAGATGGTGTCATATAATGCACATGCAGTGGCATTGCCCACGCCTACAACAAAAGGAAAAGTCTGTGAAGGACTCAAAACTTTAATTTGATGTTATTATTATGTTCAACGAATTGGAAATAGCAGACTTGAACTTCAAACAACAGGTTGTTCAGAGAGCTTGATTTAAATATGGAACTAAAAATGGCTAAATGTCTAGTCCTTATGTCCTGTTACTTGATTTCATAGGCTATAATTTTCACTTATTCAGTTTGGTTCAATGCTGCTGTCTCCTGTGCAATAATATACACTTAATACACTATTATTCTACTACTTGGCTGTATCTTCATCTAGTAAGCTAGCTTGTGTTTCGTCTGTTGATTAACTGTTGTGCTGATATATTACTATCCACTTTGACTTCCCGTGTCTTAGATTGTTTGTGTGCTTTGTTTGTTTGGCTGCCTTTGACCCTGGTGTGGTTAGCTTCTTTAGATTCATTGCAATCAGCTAAAAGGTCTCACCTGGTGTAATTATTGGGAGGAGCTTATTCACTAGTATATAGGAGTCAGTTTGTGGCGGTTACACTGTCTACACTCAGCTTAGTATCCATTATTTTTATTCTTTGGTCCTCCTTAAGGACTTAATCTGCCGCGTGTCAAGTTGATGAGTTGAGAGCTTGCAATGCTCCTATTGTCCTTTGACTCTCCTCTGAACCACAAAGCAAGCAACACTCTTGACTTAGTATCGACCAGATCACTTTCTAGGCTCTATATATTAGCCAATCCTTTAAATGTCTCTGACCATCATCTTCTGTCTTTCAAAATTCTTCTTCCGACCTCCTCGTCTCCTCTCCTATGTGTAACACCTACGTCCACCCACAGAAATCTATCCTCTCTATCTCTGATCTCTCTCTCCTCTGCTATTATATCTTTCTTATCTCTCGCTAACTCCATTAACCCAGTCCATCTGTAGTTGAATCAGTCACTAATTACCTTTTCTCAACTGTCCACAGCTAAATTAATCTACCCTGCCACATGTCTTCTAGACTGAAGCTTGTCTCTCCCCCTGTTCCATGGCTGTCTGAGGTCCTCAGAAGTAACAGAAGGCAACTGAGAGTAGCCGAAAAAAGTTGGAGGAAAATGCTTCATGACAGTGCTTTCTCTTATACAAATTTGCCACAGATTTCACTTCCGCAACTTATTACGTCTAGAGAACCAATTTTAAAGAATCAGCATCCAACCCTCACAAGCTGCTTACCCACTTTCGTCTCTTTATAAATCTCCATCTCTGTTTTTCCAGCTCTCTCACCAGAAGACTGCTGGTTCTTTGATGAGAAGATTAATGGCATTAGTAGATCGTTCCTGCTTTCAAGTCTGCAGTGGACTCCTCAGATATCATCAACTACAGACCAATATATCTTCTCTCCTTCCTCTCCAAAGATCTAGAATGGGTTGTTATAATCAACTTTACACCTTTCTTCCCAAAACAGGCTTCAGGATTCTGACAAGTCCAGGTTCAAAGCTGCACAATCTACTGAAATGACACAACTAGCTGTCTCCTCCAGTTTCATCAGCCAACTTGTTTTCTACCCTGATTCTTCTAGACCTTTCTGAAGGCTTCAACAAGGTTAACCATCAGATCCTCCTGTCTACTCTCTGGCCTTGGGATATCGGGCCCAGCCGGCAATGGTCTAAATCCTTTTTTTGTCCACTGGTGTAGCACAGGGCTTTGGACTGCTACTCTTTTCTGTATATTCTGGTTCTCTTGGGGATAAAATAGCCTCACATGGCGTTTCCTAACACTTTTATCCAATCATTCCCCTCCAGTGATGATCAGGTTTTGATGCGCATCCCATACTGCCTGGCTGACATGTCCTCTTTGATGGTGCCCCACCACCTCAAGCTGAATCCCAGAAAGTCTCTTCTGCTTTCCATCAAAGAGAGTCCATCACAAAGCCATGACCCCAATGTTTCTTTTGAGAACTCTGTTATTGTCCTCTGGAAGAAGGTAGAAAATCCTGGTGTCGTGCCAAATGAAGAACTGTTATTCCTGTCGCATGGGGCATCAGAAGCATTTTAAATGTGAGGGAGACGCATTGGTCTACGGGGATGCTGAGTGCATGCAAAGTCTCATCCTTTTAGGAGATGGGGATGTTTTGAAACCCCTGTTGAATCTTGAATTGCGAAAGAATCCACTCCATTTAAATGATAGAAGAACACACACACTACTGGAAACCCGCCCCAGGTTTACCTCCAACTCACCGCATGCAAGTGAAGTGAATCGGTTGAAAAGCGGTTGAAACGAGCCTTGTGTCATGGACACAAGGGACAGAGAAAATGTGCCCTTCTGTTCTCAGTGCGTGTAAGCATGTGGAATTTTAGATAACTTAGGACAAAAAAAACGCCAAATGGCTAGTAAAAAA
>JBBMFX010210267.1:0-20773 GCA_037832545.1 Rhabdalestes septentrionalis | reverse complement strand
TAGATGTGCTTAAGAGCGGACTGATCAAATATGAAAATGTTCTCTCTCCAGATGTGACGCACATGACTCACCCACCACTTGACAGGGTTACGTAAGAAGGCCCCTTCTTCATTATTCTTTGACAACGCCCCATATTCATACTGCCCTTCCTCTGACTTTGAGAAGATACTGAGTGTAAGGTGTTTAACATGTTCTAGGTAACTAGCGACCCTCTCTGGTGCAATATGGGATTACATGTGTGACTTTTATTTACTGTGTTGTGTATCTTGTTCTTTGCGGTGCTCTTATTGTGTTTTATCATCTGTTTTGTTTGTTTTCTGTCCCTCATTTACATATCTTCTTTTTGCAAAGTGCTTTTTAAAAAGCAATTTATTAACGCAAATAAATAAAAAATAAAAATAGAAATAGAAATATCCATGATAAAAAGAACAAAATTAACAACAGAATGGAAAACTAGTTTTTAAAAATATTTTTAAACAATAGGTTAAGTAAGAAGCTATTTTCCTAAGTAACATCTGACAATTGTCAGTTGAGCAAGTCAACCAAGTCAACGCATTAAAACTCATTGTGGTTTTCAACAATGTGTGGTTTTTATCTTAAACTAGGCCTTAAACTAGGTTTTTTTATCTGGCTGCATATTCAGTATGTAAAAGCAACTCGAGAATGTTGGAACCCTGCTGGAATTCTATATTGCGTCATAAAGGAGCCACCAAGCATCATGAGCTCAGTGTTCCAGAATCTTTTGCGAAAAGCGTACAAACAGGATTGGCAACATGAAGGAGGCTGGCAAATAACTCTGCAGAACCTCCATCACTCTGTACCGTCTCTGACTTCAGGCACATCACAGAACAAAGTAAGAAAATGAATGGAGAAATGTTTGGGATGGAAGAACTGCCCAGTATCACCAAAGCTGGCTCGACACTACCTCTTCAGCATCTTTGCAACGATGCCCCACTGGTTCTTGTGGAGATTGATTCCGGGACAGCAGAAGAAATAGTAGCTTGGCTTCTAGGAAAGATCTCTGAGGCAGAGTCTCAAGGGGGAGCTGAATTGCTGGGGAGAGTCATTGATCAGCCAAAAGGAGGAGGTAGAGTGGTGGTGATTGGAGCCACTTTAGAGCGTCTACTCTTCGAAGTGGATGAGGAGCTTCTCTTGCGTCACAAGCCTTTCCGTTGTGGTCATGGTGGACTTCACCCAAGCAATAAGCATCCAACACGTCCTGGTGAAGCAGAAGGACTGCACGGAATGCTGTATTCAGGCGAGGCAGTCAACTTGGTGCGAAGGATTCTAGGCCAGCTGACAGTGGGGGAAATGGAAGAGGTTCCTGGAGTTTCTGCAGTCCCTGGAAACTCGGTCATCAATATCCTTCACAGACATGGCGTCATCACAGACTCATACCCACTGCATGAAGCTTCTCAACTGACACACCTCAGGCAAGTATGGAGAGTCAACTGGTGTGGACTCAACCCTTACAATCAGATGTACCTTCTGGAGGAAATTAAAGGATACTTTGGGGAGGGAGTGGCCCAATACTTTTGCTTCCTGGGATCTCTTATCAATGCTCTTCTCCACAAAGCAATTCTTCTTCTTGTTCTCAGCAACCTGCCCTTCAGCCGCAGTTGGAGCGGTTGGAAATGTTTCACATTTTCCAACATGGTTTGGTCAGAACTCTTTTTAAAGGGATGGAAACAGAGAAGTCAGGACTTGAAAGCCGACTGGGAAGGCCCAAAGTCACGGCAGTCTAATGGGTGCGCAGGATTGGGAGAAGCTGCAGAAAACACCCCTGTAAACAAGTACTCTCGATTCCAGCTATCTATGTTCTTCCTCGTCACCATGTTCCTTCTGTCCTCCACAGTGATCCTGGCCTACTTCTGCTTGGATGGCATTATTGGGATTATTCCTCACAAACAGCAGATATCTACTATTATACAAACACTGGATTACCTTCCAGAGATTGCACTAACAATTGCAGTGGAGTGCATGGACCACATTGCCTTGCAGTTTTCTTATAGGCTTTGTGCTAAACACCCGTATCAAGGTACTGATTCAAGATTCTACCAACTGCTGCTTCCTGAGCTCGTCATCGTTTACATCTACAATCACTTCGCCACCCACTTCTACAGGGCCGTGGTTCAGCACCGACTGACTGTGCTGTTTGTCACCCAGATTGCTTTTCACCTGTTGACTGGTTGTTTACTGCCATTCTTGCAGTGGAAAAGGACTGAAATTCAGTTGGAGGGACAACCTTGTTTGCTGAAACAAATCCAAAATCAGAGCAGCAGGCCTTCAAGGAATCCCTTCGAGACTCAAGGCCACCTGAGCATCCTCCTCGCCTACTGCCAAGTTACATTGTTCTCTGGCCTTTACCCTCAGTGTACCCTCTGGTGACTGTTAAGAGCAGTAGCACAGTCAAACCTGGACTTCTGGCACATGTGCGCCTTTTACCGTCGTCCTTTCCCACAGCCAACTTCAGGAATCAGACATACCTGGCGCTGTATATTTGATGTTGTGGAGGTTTTATCCACAGTGGCAAATTCTGTAATGCTTTGGGCATCATCAGATGCCCAGCTCTTTACCCTGGGCTTCAGTCAGTGGGAGGTTCTGGAGGTAATCCTGGTTCCCCCTCTGTTGTTGATGGGATTGAAGATGGCTGTTACGTCAGTGGCGTCTCGCTTCCTAAACTCTAGTGCCCCACAGGCAGTGCGACCTCGGCTGCACCCGCTTAGACAGCGTTGGCTTCACAGTCAGTAGACACACTGCGACTACCACTACATACACTGTTGTAATAAAGCAATTCAGCTCGAGTAAATGACGGAAAAACTTTTTTAAAATGATCTTTGAAAAATCAGTACCTTCAGGTTTCATGTTGCCTTCCAGTACGTTTGGAGTTACTGTGTCCCTCTGTACTGGAAGTTGTAGTGTTTTACCTGCTTCAACACACCAGGATATTGTAGTCAGGGAATATCCTCATATTTCCAGAACAGTCACTTTACAGATGAAGAATTAACATTCCATTTAAAGTCAAGGTTAGCAATTTTTACCAAGTCATTTTGGACAAATTGTATTTGCCATTAAACAGCATAGCATTCTGTCTGAAAAAATTAACTACAAAAAATAAAGATAAAATTGTTAATCGTAATAGTGATGATATGCAGGACAGGAGTACTCCGGGAGCACAACTGGAAACCTCAGGTTTATAGGACTACCTTTACAAAATTAGGATACTTTTTCATCTAATACAAAAATATCTAAACTCTCTACATTTTATCAACATAAACAGGCACATAATCCTATATTATGGGCATCTAAATGCTCCTCGTCACTCACACCTGACAACCACAACTAAAATAAGACAAAATAACGGAAATATCAAATGAGGTTTTAGTAGATTCACAGTAATTGACTAGCCAATCTGTCATACAATTTATTAGCCTTCTTCCAACTCATCAATCTCGCGTTTCTTCTTGGTCTGAAAGCTATCTCACCCTCCCCCAGACATATGGCAGACAGACGATGGTCTGCAGGGCTCCTTTTGATGTGGTTGCAGACTGTCCCAGACACTCTGAATCAATTAAGCTTAATGCAGCATATGCTGATGAGTGGGTATCTTTTTCACTGATGAAGTCAAATAACTTGCATTTAGTTGTGTCTGTATCTTATTGGAGTTGTTTAATATATGAGTATGGATCCACTGTCTTTCTAGAAGCGTTTTAATACAACATACAAGCCAAAAAATAACAAATATTATTCCTCATAGAAATTGCCACTGCAGCTTGTTACAAAAGCTTGCAGTCCAACAGACATCATTCCTTAGATATTTGTGCTCATTTCTTTATAACAAAAGTTATTGAACTTTACAGATTTGGTTTAGGACTTACAGTCTTGGAAGATGATAAGTAAGACTCGTCTTGGTGTTCATTCAATAATTGTGCTCAAGGTTTTCTTTGTTTATTAAAGTTGTTGCAATTTCTTTTACAGCAGTGCCTTTGTAAAATGATAATGTACTTCTTACTCTACCTTTCTAAAATTGTTGTGTATTATTTGTAATTGTGTACATATATTTGTTCATAGCAGTCTAGCTACAAGTTTTGGTTGGAAATTTGGTTGGATATACCCATTTTCTGTCAAGCAGGTGATGATGAAATAGCCATAGCCTCATGATTAGTCAGCATAACATAAAAATACTGAGTTAAACAGAGCTTTTAAATGCATTTTCTATCAGCTGAGTGCTTTAAGCCAGGTAAATTCTGTTTACCATCAGTGGATGTTATGACAATGTATTTTCCATGCAGATCAAATGTGTTTATCCAGCATATTGTCCAAGCTCGTGTCCTTTAATACTGTTGTCAGTAGTTTGTAAACCCCAGAGAAGCTTCAAATTTCTGTTGAAGCCACATAGAGGGTTTTTTGTGCCACTTGGTATGCATGCCCTTTCCTTGGTGTCTTTGTCCAGTAGTGAGCAAGGATTTCCAAGTTATAAAAACAGAGCTGCTTTCTTCTTCGGTTATATAAGCTTTCACATTCATAGCTTCTGAATGGACTGAAGGTCACTGAAGTCATGTCCTTAGTTTTTCTTATTGCATGAGCTTATTCCATGCCTGAAGTGTAGGTTCCTGCTGAAGTGGCTTTGAAGACCCAGACTCCTTAAAGCAAACAAAAACGGTTATTATGGCTCACATAATATTTACTAAAACTTTAACACTTGGTCTTTAAAAATATACTTAATTTCAAATTCTTACATTGATTATTTTTTACATCTGTTTTAATCACCAGCTGCCTTTATATTATGTAAATATTTTCTGATGTTTGAAGCTTTTTTTTTTTTTTTTGATTAAGCGTCTCATGCTGGTGTGAAGTTGCAGTTTAGGGATACCAAGTTTTGTTATGACAATGATTATATAAACCAATCAGGTTTATGCCATGTTGCAGGTCTCTTCAGGGCCGGAATATGCAAGAATAATACAGTAAATAATGTAATCCTTAATATGAATGGTACCAATAAACTATTTGATAAATTAACAGGCTTAGAGACATAAAAGGCTTGAAAATCCCAAACTAAAATATACACCACCTGTCAAAGGTTTGGACACACCTTCTTATTCAAATGTTTTTTCTTTGTTTTTATTATTTTTTACATTAATATTGAAAACAAACAAAATGATGAAGGAATACAATGAATTATGAAGTGAACAAAGAAAGTGTTAAAAAAAATCAGAATATATTTTGTAATAAGGTAATGATGGACTGTTTTTTTTTTTACTTACTTATGTGGTTCTTGCCATAATGTGGGGTAGAACCATATTGGAATAAGATTACTATTCATGTACCAACCTGACCATCACAACTGATGAAATTCCACTGATGAACTCTTGATGACGAATACCTGTTAATTAAATACCATTCCAGGTCGATTCCTCATGAATCTGATTGAAAAAATGCCAAGAGTTTGCAAAGCTGTCATCAGAGCAATAGGTGATGTTTTCAGTATTAATCTACAAATGTAGCCAATAATAAAAATGAAGGAAATAAATGAATGGGAAGGTGTGTCCAAACTTTTGACTGGTAGTGTATGTATTTTGCAGGCACTTCATTTTTTGACCTAAAAATGCTGCAATATTTAATTTACCAACAACACAGATTGAAATAGTCATTTTCCCTTAATTTTTTGCTTCCATTGTTGGAATTCATATTCAATATAAATGTATAAAATGCGAATGAAAGCAATTGCTGTTATACACTGCCAAATTTGTTTTATGTTGTTGCAGTTGTACATCATATTTAATATCAAGAGAGCTTCAGTTGTGCTGTCAATTAATCTAAACACAGTCATCTTCATGGGGATTTTCATAGCAGGGGGTACCCCACCCTAATCTTCCCCCACCCCTCATAACATAATAAATCCCTCACAAGCCATAACAGAGCCCACAGAGTCCTAGCACATAACAGAGTGACAGCCTAAATTTGTTTTATTTGACTGCATTAAGAAAATATCCAAATCAATTTCCACTCTGTCCTGCAGATAACAGCTACTCAGCAGTCTCTGGCTCTCTAGTCCTCATTGCTGTGGAAACGTTTATGACATGAGACTCATAAGAGAGAGATGATACATTTAACTCACAGACAGCTTAAATTAATTATTCATGACTATTAGAGGAAGGTTACAGAATCCATTGAAAACTGTGGCCACATTTCCCTCATTATAAAATCAACTTAATGTTATTAGTCCACAGATGAACTCCCAGTTGTAGATTTAAATATGCACAGCAGTGTCGTCCTTCAGAGAGCTGTATAGTTTTAATATTTAAGTCACAAATTTAGTCCTGTCTTTGGAACAAAATACTTAGTAAATTGACTAAAACATTCTGTGAAGACAATCTATTTTCAAATTCTCAAAAGGAAGCTTGGACAACATGAGTGAGTTATACTGATGTACTTTAAAATGACTGACCTCTTCCACTCTAGAAGAAGGCGGGGGCCAGACGACTGTCAACTTGCCCCTGTACACATGATCTGCAGGGACAAGACAGACAAAACAGAATAGACAATATGGATACTACCAAAATACAAATTAATGTATGACGTATAATTTAAGAAAGTCATTAGACAGTCACTATTGTTTTGGCTCGGTACACATTACTGCATTTACTATACACTTACAGTACTTTCAAATGAAGGACCTGTGTATAAACAGGGCATCCAAAATGTTCACTCCATAGGGTTACTACTTATAGAAGTAGTTTTAATTCAAATAAAATGTTGGAGGCAGAATCAAAACAACAAAAAATCAGCTACCATAGCTACCATTAGTAATTCCCAGACCGCACTGTACAGTGTACATCACCTGATGCTGAAGATGTGGATTCTACACAAGCAGACTGTGTCTCTCCACCCTGTTGGTCTTCGAGTCTGTTCCACTGGTCACCATAGAGTCTACTCCTCAGTCTTCTTAGTTCTTGCTCTTTCTCCATAGCCTCTCTGATATCTTTCTCCACATCTGGTCTCAGAGACAGAGCAGGACGGAGCAGAAAAAATGGATTCTTTCTTTTCAGGACCGAACCTTCCCCATCTGCTTCTTCCAGGGTGGAAGGTACCACACCAGAATCCAAAACCAATGAACTCAAGCTAATGGAAGGACGAGGTGACTCTGACTGCTTTTCACGGGAGGCTGCATCATGTGAAATTTTCTTTTTATATTCATTGTAGTCTTCAGTGACAGGTTGACTATCAGTGTCAGAAACATCTTCAGATTCGCTGCCCCAATATGGAGAATGTTTAAATTGGTGGTTTGTGAACAGTTCTAGACTGCGGGTTCGTTCTAGCACGGACACAAATGGTAAGACATCCCCTTGCACACCATGACCTTCAGCATTGATGGCTGTGAATGAAGAAGAAAAGAATTTCCTGCACCTGGAAGAGCTCTTAGCATCTGTTTTCTTGCACTGGTAGAAAGCCTCAAAAGGCATCTTTCTTCCCTTTAATTCTCGAGAATGGCTCCGGCTGTAGAAGCCCGGGACTTTCCCTAGTCTTTTCAGGGCTTGTTCCTTCATTGCCTCTTGCTTTATTTCCTGTAGCATTTTTCTCTTCGCAAGCCTTTTTTCAGCATCAAAACTGAAGGTTGAACAAGAGAAGTGATCCAGAACTTCCAAAGACCTCTTAACTGGCAGATCCACCAGTTCCTGTGATCTCAAATCCCATTCGTCAAGGCCCCTGGATCGACGCAGGCTCTGCTCCCTTTCTAAACCATGTCTGATCTCTCTCTGTATGGGGGTCTCATCTAGAGGCATGAGGTTCTGAGTGCAGCTTGTAGAAAGTTCATGGATTCCGCCTGGGAAGAAGTCAGCAGACACCCCACTGTCACTTTGGTCATCAGTACTCACTTCCTTCTCCATTGTGGCCTGTTTGTGTCCTCCAGTATGTGCTGAAGTTGGATGAGCACCCTCTGATTGGTGCTGTTCTTCTTTACTCCCCTTATTCTCTGGATATGAGACTCTCAAAGAGGCTCCTTCTTTCTCCCCACCATCCTCCCCCTCTGTACCTGGCATCATGGTAACATCATTAGTCATCACCATGGCTGCAGTGTTTGATGCTGATGAACCATCAAACACCTGTTGTAACTCTTGATTCTGCTGCACGAGATGCAGTCGATGAAGCAACAGCTCACCCTGATGGATATTTTCAGCAATTGCATTCTTGGAAGAGAAACAAGCTGCTTCACCTGGAAGTGTGTTTTGAAAATTGAATGCATCTTGATCAGGAGCAGGCTCCAGGAGTGGTGTTTTTAAAATGTGATGATCTAGACGAGCGTCATCCTGTGGATCTTTCAGTTCCCTATCCATTTCTTTAACACTGTCTGAAGTAGCTTCTTCCTTCAGAACAGCAATAACCTCATCCACAGTTTGGCTTCCAGTGTCCCCCTCCCATGTCTGATTTGTTCCATCGTCTGGTTGAGTGTCAGCACTGAAATCACTAATCGGATAAGGCACCCCGAATTCCTTTCCTGTTAGAGCCACATTTAGGCAAATACTGATTTCCTCATCTGGTGTTGAGGCATCGTTTTTTTCCTCAAGCTTTGTGCCATTTCCTTTTGAAGTGACAGTTTTTTCATCATCATGTTCTTCTGTATCTTTTGGGGTATTGCTGTCTCCCTCTTTAGTCAGAGTAGAATCTTCTTGCTGAGTATTAATGAATGCATTCTGCTCTTCTGGGTATAAACCTTGGCATGGCCTGAGTTTGTTCAAATGATTTTGATCATCTGGTATTATGGTGATCTTGTCACATTCTTCTGATGACGCCTGCTTGGATTCCTCGTTTTTCTCATCTGAAACAGTAACCTGCTCAATCCACGAGACTTCAGGTTCTTCAAGTGAAGACAGTATGGCGTCTATATCACTGATAAAGGGAAGTGAGTCGGCCTCTTCGCCTTTTTGTTTGTCGTTGTGTGATTTAAAGCTTTTCAAACCTCTTGTTGTGTTGGTACCTGGGATGACACCTTCCACAAGTGAACCAGTGCATTCAGTGGGATGTGCAGACTGAGCCGTGTCATGTGTTGTCTCAGTTGCCATTAATGTACCAGTAGCAATGCTAACTGCTAATTAACTGATGCCAGGAAACACAACTACAAAAAATGAATACAGGAGATTGTTAATTCTGTGTAAATTATCAACTTCTTACTCTGTTACAAATGATTTATGTTTGAGCTTTTTAACAATAACCCATGTTTGAATGAAGAGGATGATCACTATTAAAATCAGCTGCAAGTGCCTTCAATTGGGTTCTGAATTATGTTTTGGCAAAAAGCTGAAGTTTTGCTCTTTGTTTTGACATTGAATTTTTTGTATTAAAGTTAAACACAGAAGCATTGTCAAGCACTGTAAAACTACACTTAGGATTAGCATTAAAAATCAGCCAACATGTTGACCCTTAATTTTTATTATTGTTTTTGAGAGCAGCAATAGTAATTGCCATGCTAGGTGACCTGGCATTTACTGCTGACCTGAGACGTAAGATATAATCAGCTTACAGCTTCCCTGTGTGTAGCGTTATCGGTCACCTCTCCGACCTCTGCAGCCTACATGATTTCACAAAATGGGTGATATACTGGCCTCATATGTGATACAGTCATTCATGAGGATTACCCGTTCCTGAAATAAAAATAATTTCAGAGAATCGGGCATTGAACAGCTCGAGCAAAAGATACATTTATCTCCTGCTGACAGAAGATGGCGCTGACAAACAGAGTTTTCTTAGTTAAAAGTGACCCAAATTGTGGATATTAACAGAAATTACAATAGAAAATCTGCGAACATCCCATTAATTCAAAGGGGTGATATATAGTGGTATTCAATTGTTTGGGAGCTACATGTTTTGATGATTTTCTTCAGTCAACATTCAGTCAATAACAAAGTCAACCTAAAATGTGGGCTGCGAAAAAGTAATGGCACATTTTATATATTTAATAGAAAACTATGCTGTAAAATTTGTAGAAAACTTGGAAATGGCCTAAACTGGTCTTAAACCTGTACTTGTCATTGTATTTGAAGAATGCTTTCACTATGCTTGAGAAGTATATTCTAAAAGAAATATTTTCAAATCAGCATCTCTGAGTATGACATCCATTTCATGCCAGTGTAAAAACACTGCTCTAATCAACACTCTCCTCTTGCAGTGTGACCAGTTGGATGGCAAAACACTACTAGAAGTTTGTCAAAGGTCATTTTTGTCATTTTCTTTCAGTTATAAAAGATAAAACTTTGAGAAACTCAACATTTTTGCAGTGGTCTCATCTTTTTCCAGGGCTGTATATTTGTAGTATATATTGTGAATTCATCTTAGAGGTGCACTGGTGCAATCCATACAATGCTAGTTTGTTAGCGCTGTATGTATTAGCTATTATTAGCTGCTAATATTATCCAAACTAATTTGAGCAATACTTAAGCAATAGATTATGTCTCCCCACTTAATCAGATTACTGGGACCTATCGATTTAGTAAACCATCATGGCACGCAATATCTCTGACACTTAACTGCAATATTAGTACTGAATTTACAGCTTAACCTTAATATAAAACATTTTCATATGCCGTGAATGGACCATCACACACGCTTCTAGCTGAAACTAATAGAAAAGTGTTTTGCTTGTCCTACTGTTACAGTAAAATCTATTTATACCTGTATTTCAGCCTGTACCTATTTTACAGAGTACTATACACAGATCTAAACATGTTCCAACAGCCATTGTGCTTTGAGGTGCACCTTGTGAAGCCTGTATATTCTCCATAGAAAAACAGTGATATTAGAGTGGGACACTCTAAAGGAGCAGCCACACGAGTCCCTGTATTTGGCTGGATGGGTATAAGGACTTTCGGCATTGTTCAGTGCGTTCTCTGCAGTGACTCCATCCAAGACCTTTGGGATGAGTTGGAGTGGAGTTTGCAATCTTGACATTCAACATCAGTACTTGACCTCACTAATGATCACGTGGCGGAATGCAATCAAATCCTCACAGCAATGTTTCAATATCTAATGTAAAGCCATTGAAGAAAAAGTAGCAGCAAAGCCAGAGCCTGATAAGTCACTAATAATGCACTGGCTTGCAAAGAAATGTTGATGTATATATGTAATAATACACTGGCTTGCAAAGAAATTTTGATGTATATATGTAATAATACACTGGCTTGCAAAGAAATGTTGATGTATGCATGTATCTACAAACCTGAGTTGTTTTATTTAAATACAAATAACTGTAATGGTTCTTTTGGGGCCTTCTTTCAAAATGTATAATGTCATCCAGAATCAATACATTTTAATTACTTTATAGAAGAACTGAAAAGAAATCATTAGCTTACCTGTCTGAAGAGAGGATGAGTGGCAGTCTTAGGGCTGTTCTGGGATTGGAGGGGGGAGTCACCATCTCATTGGCTCCGCCCTCTTTTCTCCCCTACTAGTAGTGTGTCCTGGGCCATCGCTATAGCGACAGCAGGGCTGACGTGGCTGGGGCTCAGGTGACTAATGCCACGGAGCAGACTGTGCGTGCCGCCTGGCTATGCTGGGGCGATTAACACAGACAGCTGCATCCGAACAGATAAACTTTTGATGGACATGCTGGTGCGAAATCGACAACTAGAGCTTGATGACCTCAACAGTTCTTTTATTTGTTCACCAGTTTTCATTCTGCTCTTTAAAAGTCAGCAAGATTCTTAATTTCCCAGTCAGGCCATTAATGTCGCGCGTCATACATTTAAAAAAAAAACTTAAGAAAAACCATATTACACAGTAAAATTCTTTATTGCTTTCAGAGTTTGACATTTACACAGTGATTTAACTGTGCCTGGTTCGACTATGTCATAATGTTGAGTATTTGCATAGTAATTTCTGAAAATATGCTTGCTTGCTCAGACTCATATATGGACTATGGAAAATGATCAAGCTCTAATCTTGTGCTGAAAATACACCAGAAAAATAAAATGTACATCTTCTGACTGAAAAAACATTTGGACGTTTGAAAAGACTGAAGTGGTTTTGCTCTGCTCTAAGATGTGGTGTCACAGTCCATGATTCAAATGGACTGCATGTCAAAAACATGTTTTTAAAAATCCTAACAATGCAGTCAAGAAGCAGGAGATTAAAAACTATATGCGGATATAAACCTGAAGGCCTCCTTGGCATGTTCACATATTACTGTTTATCTTTCAATACATTAATTTGCCCAGCAGGGGGCAACAATGATTTGTCACACCAAATCTGTTAAGCCACACTTATGGTCCAAATCATGGCTACCCATACGTTTGCCCTGCTAATAATTTATAGGGATCAGTAGATTGCCTGATAAAAATGCGACAAATATGTATATGGAGTCCCTGCTCACATGAGAGTACAACACTGGCAAGTCTTGGTTTTTGTTGAGATTTCTCCTACTGCTCGGTTCGGTGTTACATTCGGAGGCACAATAGCCTGAATTTCAGGCTCTTTCTCAATGCTTTGTGACACAGTCTCCTTTCGTATCAAAGTCTGCGATGTTTCTCCATTGCCATCCAATGTGACATCTTGAAAGACCTCATCTTGAACTTCAAGGTTTGACTCTGTTTTTTCTAATCCTTCTGCCTCCATGCCACTTCTGGCCATAGGCATGTCATGTTCTCCCATGTACTTTTTGGGAGCTCCTGAATATCCAATAACTTCTTGTGGAACATCTGTTGTGTCATATGTCATTTGTGGCAAATTCTGCTGAATCTCTAGTGGATCTTCTACAGACTCAATTATATCTGAGACATTGCTCAACTCCTGCAATGGCACAGATCCACCTGCACCGGAGACAAAACAAACCGTCTGTGACATGCATTCAGGAGTGGTGTCCTCTGGACTTCCTTCTGGACAGGAGACACTAGATGCAGCTGGGTCAGTTTGTGACTTTTCACATTTTGGAGGTTCTTCACTTTCAGATTTGTTTTCAACTCGAACTGGGGGCAGCTCTTTAGATGGACCCATGTCTGAAACTTCTTCACTGGCAATAATGACTTGTTCCACCTTAAGAACTGCACGGTCATCTTCATAACCCAGGCCCGAGTCTGTCTGAACCTGCGTGAACCCCAAGAACGTCAGCACCACTGGGTCCAGGCCTTCTTCTGGCCTACAATTCACCATCTCCCATTCATCCTCCTCCTCTGTAACCTTCCTTTCTACAACCACCTCCTCTTTATCCTCTACACGTGGCTTTTCATTCAGTCTCAGTTCTTGCATTTCTGTTTTTCTGAAAGCTAAAGAAAGATGGTCTTCTTTTGCTGGTGTCTTTTCTTCCTGTAATGTTTCATTGGTTAGATCAGGAGACCCATCTGCACTTTCTGATGTCAGTTCTATCTCTGGCACAGCTTCATTCTGTTTTTGATTTTCTTGTGGTGCCACACCATCCAGAATGGTCTGCATGCCCACCTCAGAGATGGCATTAAGTATCTGGCTTAGCTCTTCCCTGGAATGAGGGCTTCCCTCAACTCCTCCGACAGCATGCACTGTCCGTCGGCCGTCATCGAACACGGATTCTCCTGCGGCCTCCGCTGCTGCTGCTGCTGACAGTGGAGCCATGGATTTGATGGTGGTGGCTCCAGTTTTTGGGTCTCTCTCCACCTGAACCTCCAACATTCCAAGCACTGCATTGGTAGTGGGAAGATTATTTAGGAACTAAAGCTAATAATAAACAAAAGTTTGTAGAATCTCGTTAGAATATTTGAACACAGTATCAACCTCATACTCTGTCAAATGTTCATGATGAAAAATTTACACAAAATTATTCATTTTTTTATATTCAAGCTCTGACACAGCTTTGACAAGCAATTGAAATCAGGAAACTTTATCTTCTCCTGTCAAGTTATCATTTTACAGACAAAATGAAAACACAAATATATAGCAGCACAACATCAGCGCCATTTCTAACTGCTGCTCCCACACACACCCACTCTGTCAAGTCATCAAGATGGTACCATGTGTTACTGAATCAAAGATTAGGGGCAGCAGCTGAGATATATGAAATGACAAGGACACAGGAACGAACACACACACACACACACACACACACACACACACACACACACGAGAAACAAAAGCAAGAGTTCCTATGAAGATGGCAACTAAACTGCCACCACACTTTACACACATTCCTCAGTACATCTAATAAACAATCTAGATAACAGCATAGTTGTGTACATTTCACTGCAACAACAATCTGTCAAGATTTTTACCTGATCTTTCCAGCTGTCCGTTCTGAAGAAGGACACCAGGATTGAAAGTCACAAAACTTGCAGAAGTTGCACTAGCTGAAAAAACAAGTAATCAGTGGATTACAAAAGGCAGAGTGGGGAAGAGACACAATGAGGTATAGATAATCTGTCCAAATATAAGGTTTGACTACTAACCCTTTATTTCCTCATCTCCTGGATATGCCTAGAGAGAGAGGGGGGATTAAATTAAAACAAAGCTTCATCACCCCCTAAGCAGTGTGCAACAATTAACATTTTATATGCATTTTATCTCTCTCACACACAAACACATGCAATTAAGACAAGTGTTTAGGAAGCAGTGCCACATTGACCAAATTTATAATGGAAAACTACTATGGGTGTGTGTATACACATTTTTTCATACACTGATCTCTGCTGGCAGCTTGTTCATTTGGCCAGTTTCAGCACAGAAGTCACCTAACAGGACTGGCTGCAGTTCACATAATGAACTGAGGTGGTGCTAGTGAACCACTGCAGGCCAATCGGTGCTATGCATTGAAGATTAGTCTTTTGGTCCACACAGAATTTATATTAATCATTAACAAGGGGATTAACACACGGATTTTCCACCTACCTGTGTGGGCTCCTCTGTGTTGTTTTCTGAAAGGTTTGAGGGCTCATTTTCCATAAATAGAGCTGGTTTCTCATCTGCCTTCATCTTCATTTTTGTGCTTTGTGTTCTGACACAAGCGTGCGTGCACACACACAAACACATAAATAAATAAATAGAGATAAGTGGACTGTAGAAAGAGTTTCATATACACCGAAGAGAGATAGATGGAGATGCCTCTTTTAGGGTGCTTTCACATATGTGGTTCGGTTCATTTGGTTCAGACCAAGGGCAACTAATAATACATTGTAGAATTTTTCTGCAGTTTTGGGTCCTTTTCACACAACACTTAAGGACTCTGGTCCATAATGCAGTCACGTGACAACATATACATCACTCGTTGGGCAGATTTCCACTGAACATATTTCCTAAACTGCTTTTTGATTGGTCAGAATTAACCTGCGGGTCTCCCGCACTTGGATACGGCTGTGGAGTTTCTTTGCCATAACCCTGCACTGTTCTACTGATCTATTAAACCCCCTTTCCCTGAGCTGTTTGCTAAATAAGCAAAATATTTTAAAGTTGGTACCTAATATGGTCATCGGACCAAATTTGGATGAGGCTCCACCCCCCCTCAGAGCACCGGGTCTATCTGTGAGCTCCATCAGGCTCATGTTGCTAAAGCGCTAACTGTAAACAAATCCCATAATGCACAGTGCAGCTGGATTAGTGCAAGAAGGCGCAGTACTTTTTGCAGTTGGGTCTGCTGTAGTTCGGATCGTGTTCTCTTCACAAACTAACCGCTCCAGGGTTCGACTGAAAGCATACCAAGAGAGGTGGTCTCGGTACGATTGTTGCGATGCCCAAATGAACCGCACCTACTGGGAAAACGAACTGTAGTGCGATTCAACCGAACTAAACGAGGTATGTGTGAAAGCCCCCTTAAAGGAAGAAAAGTCAGGTGTGGTAAGATTACATATTCATGACTATAACCTAGTCAGAGAATCCTCATGGGTAGCACTCTTACTGCCGCTATTTATCTATAAGGAGTTATTGATTCTCTGTATACATTTAGGGTGCTTTCACACATACCTCGTTTAGTTCGGTTGAATCACTCTAGAGTTCGTATTCCCAGTTGGTGCGGTTCGTTTGGGCATGTGAGAATGCAAAAATCACACACACCTTTAAGAGCAGTTTAGGAAATACGTTCAATGGCATATCTGGCCAATGAATGATGCATATGTTGTCATGAGACTGCATTTTAGTTCGTTTTAGCTGGCCCAGACCAGAGTACTCAAGTGTGAAAAGGACCCAAAACAGCAGAAAAATTCTACAATTTATCATTTGTTGCCCTTGGTCTGGACCAAATTATCCAAACCCTTAAAGGGCATGTGTCTTGCATTCTTTCTGTTACTGTGTCTTCAGGTGTAAAGGTATAAACACAGCACAGTGCGAACAGAGTTAAATTGTTCACTGCATTTACACCATCCACCAAGTGAAGTAGTGGGTAGCCAGTGATGCAGCGCTCTGTGAGCAGCATGTGGAGACGGTACGTTGCTCAAGGGTACCCCAGTGGTGCCACCGACAGTCCTAGGATTCAAGCCCAAAACCTTTCAGTCACATGGGTAACTATTTAACCACTAGGCCACCTGCTGCCAAAAAATATCCTCACATCCTGGTTTCAAACCGACAATCTTGTGATTCCGGACCTGATACTTTACTGATGCACCACCAATGCGTAAGATGGATGCATGGAAATTAACTCTGTTATGATTGGCTGTCCTTTGCTGTAACACACTCCACAGGCTGAAACACTTACAACACTTATAACTTCAATGTGAATGTGTGGGGTTAAATGGATGTAGGTGGAAAGATGGATATTGATAAAGGTGATTTCATCACAAAATAAGGTTAAAATGGGCCATTTATACACTGTATGGACTGGAGAGAACATTCTGATGTTTACAGGGTGCATCAAATATTTTTGAAACATTTTTCATGATATGTGCCCTTTAAATATTGTTCTGGTCCTGGTACTGAAGAGCATGTCCAATGCTGAAAAAGGCATGAGTTCAGTTTGGGGTTTGTTAAGGTAATTTCTATAAATAGATGTAATGTACTGAACATGATTTATCATTTAAAATAAAACAAGGATATATGTGGTCATTGTTGTTAAATTGTAGCTGGCCAAGCTTGAACTTTGTTCTCATTAACAATTTTCATTTACAGTTCAGACTAGTTTGATGTACTATAGTCCAATTGATACTGTGTATAACAGCCTTTTATCCACAAAACAATCATGAAGCTTATTGGTATAAAATGGGGTAAAAAAGGGGACAGAATAAATAAAAGGGGACAGAATAAAAAATAAATCTTGTATAACTTAATATTGAACCTGGTAGTATATAGATCAGCTAGTGTTTCCAAGATCCGTTAAAAAAAATCTAATGTGGAGATCAAAGTTTTTCCCAAAAGTGGTAACATGGTAGATCAGAAGAACTGATCTCACTCTTCCATGCCGTCTTCTTTTCTCTGAGCGGAGGGCCACGGTGCGGTCTGTGTCCCAGAGGCATCCGCACTGCTGGGCGTCGGCTCCATCAGCCACTGGTCTCTCAGAGACTTCCTCTATCAAAGAGAAAAGAACACATTGCACACCCCAATGATTACTCCCTTTATCAGTCTGCCAGTGCTGCGCTTATAAAAGGCGTTCAGAACCGTTCTGGGTGTCTGGGAGTCCCTATCCGCACGCCATCTGGCTGTTGTTTTGCATACAAAATGGGCACTTAATAACGACACAAAACAATCAGGCTCATAGGCACGCTCTGCTTTCATGGCTCCGCAGACACACAAACACAGCATTATTTTGTGCTACTGGCCATAACAAAACAATCTGTAAATGATTAAGCTCCCCTGTTGTGACATGTTAGGTTCACACTATTTTAATAATTCACTTTTGTTCAAAATGCATTTCATAATCACTGACAACAATAAGAATCTGTTGCTTTGTGATTTGAAATCTTCCTTCAGCAAAAAAAAATGTGCAATTTTATATTTCTATTGGGTTTCAATTCTCATCAGATATAATCAAATACTAATAATGTTATGTTTTGTGAAGTATTCAGAGTTTCCAGAGTTTGGGCTAGACCCCTTACTTCCAGTAAAGGACAATCTTATTGCTTCCGCAGACCAAGACATTTTGGACAACACCATGCTTCCAACTTTGACACAGTTTGGGGATAAACCTTTTCTACTCCAGCATGACTGTCCTCAGATCAAAAAGCAAGGCCCATGAAGACATGGAT
This sequence comes from Rhabdalestes septentrionalis, assembly GCA_037832545.1. Lineage (NCBI taxonomy): Eukaryota > Metazoa > Chordata > Actinopteri > Characiformes > Alestidae > Rhabdalestes > Rhabdalestes septentrionalis. Next base: position 2,654 of record JBBMFX010210267.1, on the reverse strand, counting down.
GGATGAGTTCAGTGTGGAAGAACTTGACTGGCCACACAGAGATCTGACCTCAACCCCATCCAGCACTTTTGGATGAACTGGAATTGAGATTGTGAGCCAGACTTTCTTGTCCAACATTAGTGCCTGATCTCAGAAATGCACAAATTTCCACAGAAACTCCAAAATCTTATGGAAAGATTTCCTAAAAGAGTGGAAGTTGTTAAAGCTGCAAAGGGAGATCAACACTTCATTAAAGTGTATGTATTTGAAGGCAATGTCATTAAGGTTCCTATTTGTGTAATGGTGAGGTGCCCCGGTACTTTTGTCCATATAGTGTATTTATGGATGCTGCGATTGTTTGGGTTTGTATGGTCATTACATATGTAATCATTTTTCATCTGTCATAAAATGGATTCATACCACTTGTACAGAGCCTGAAAACTACAACCACCAGTGCACTGCATAAAACAGCATTAGCTGAATAATAATAACAGAAACATTCTCTTAACTTCTCAGTGGCACATTCTGCAAATGTTGAAAATGTCTTTATTATTGTGTATTACTTTTATTACCATTAATGTGTATTACCATTACTTTCAGTGTCCCCCATTGTATGTGTTAAAATGCGTGATTATACTTGATGTAATGAAAATGGCCTTAAATACTGATATAAAAATAGTGCAAAACTCTATGCTGTCAATGATTTAGAGAGGTGTATTTTAGTATTTTATGTACTACCACCTGTCATTTGAATAATTTGACGTATCCTCAACCCTAACTTCCTAACCCTAACTTTTGAAACTCTGGACACTAGAAGGTATTTTTAATTGTTTATCTTTCAGATTCTAAAGGAACAGAAAGGAGACCATTCATCTGTGAAACCTTTACCTTAAAATTCGATTTAAGGCATGAGTGTGAAACAACTTAATCTTAAATTAAAACATGAATTCATAAGGCCACATTTGAAAAAATACACCTTAATCTGTGCACAAATTAGGGTAAAAAAAAAAGATAATTTAAAGGGGTAAAAGGAGTTTGGTTTAGTAGAGATTTCTTCTTCATTTTTAGCTTCCTAAACTGCAGAGATACTGACATTTTGGAGAAAATATTTACACAGAGAATTTTGGACAAACACTGCAGCAGTTTTATATAATGTTTTATATAATTGGAAAATCACATGGTTCCAGGCTTCTTTTAAACAGTAAAGTATATTGTCATGCAACACACATTGATTAGGCCCTCTGTTTGCAAGGGGCATATGAGGGAACTACAGAAAGTAACAATACAGGACTGGATGCCGCGAGCCAAGCACACACCAAATGACGAAGACTCAGAGAGATGAGCTGAAGAGGCCTCATGCATGAGGGTGACAGCTAATAGGCTCTAGGCAGCTGAAGGTGAAGCTTTTGGAAGGACTGAGTGTGATTCTGACTCATTCGTTCTCTCGTTCACTGGAGCCATTTCTCTTTCTGACTCTCTCTCTAAGCAGAAAGGGCACCCTGTGAGTTTGACTATTATAATACCCAAGCAGTGTGACAATACAGAGAGAAAATAGCCCAAATCTGCCACTGTAGTTGATGTAAGATCACATTTCACACATGACAGGGGCACAAGGGGAGAATGGCATGAACTGTGTGGAGGCTGCACTGATCTATGGAAGGGTGTTTGATGAAGTGACACTTAAAATTCTCAAAAATAAAGAGAGAACAATCTTACCTCGACAGATGAAAAGCTAAAGTACTAGACAGCAGCATAAAGTAACTGATAATTGGAAAGGGGAGGTCCCAGGGAGGAATAAAATTAAATTATTTAATTGAATCCTTTAAAAAAGTCAGAGGTAACTCAATAAAAAAATGAAGCCAATTATTATCTATATTTACTTATTTACTGAAATTCAGTATAAAAATTAATATGTGAGTGGCAAATACGGGAAACTTTACTTGGTAAAACAATTACAACTAATTCCAGCAACGTACCACCTGACCAGCCCTGCACATTGGATTGAAGGAATTTTTGCCCATTCTTACTCTTTAACTCTGTAATGTTGGTGGATTTTCTCCCAAAACATTGTGCTCCCTCACTCTCTATTGCGTTAATGTCAGGATTTGGACTTTGACCATCATTCCAAAACATGTACTTCTCCTTAGTTATTCTTTGATGGAATGACTAGTCTGCGTAAAGTCACTGTTTTGCTTCATGACCCTTTTGCATGTTTTGAAAAACACCACCACTGATCAGACACAGAGAGGAGGATAAGAACCTGCTGTAACAGAAGGCAGAAGGAATGAGATTATCTATTTGACCCTCTAATTAGCAGGGGTGGGAATCCTCATTGATCAGAGGGGAGTCCTTCTGGTCTTTAACCTCTCTCTGGTATCTTGTCACTGAAGTCTCATGTAGTCTCATCTTAGTCACTGTGTCTCTGTGATATAGTCTAACTGAATATTAAACACAAAGAATATTCAGTTAGGGGTGAAATGATTGTATGTCTATATCTATATGTATATTAAAAAAATTGATCGAATTAATTACATGGTGTGGCGATTAATTAATCTAATTAATCACATTTAATCGCAGATACATACAGACGTTACAAGAAGCAGTTTTTTTTTACCATTTATTATTGAATGCAGGCCTATAACTTAGGCTACAATGGTCATGACATTTTTATCACT